>NMUG010000039.1:0-31216 GCA_002855965.1 Monotropa hypopitys
CCCAGGCCTTGGTCGAGCTAACCAGGGTATTCCTTGTTCTGACTTTGTTGGTCTAGTACGGTCTATACTACCGTACTATTCGCCCCGCGACCTGGCACTGTATCGTTGATGTTTGGCCCATCTGTCCATTATTCCAATTGACCGCCTGCCCGTCCTGGGCCTATCCCCCGTGGGCCTGCTCCGTTTTACCCAGTCCGAAGACCTGACTTAATTCGATTACCACAATAGCCCCTCAATTCTTTCGGAGAAATAGGTCCGTAAAAATTGAGTTTCATTAACCCCACCGAACTTGTCTCCTACCGGCCTAGCCGACCCACTAACCATAAGGTCCGGGAGCCCCTGCCTATAAAGGCCTGGAATGCTAGATTCTATTTTATAGTTTTTTCCCGATCTGCGGTTGCCACAGTTGCCGGAGCAATAACAGGAGTCACTCTGGTTCGATCTCGATGTGTGTCCTTCATCTGACGGTCTGTGCCTAGCTTACGGAAGCTTCCGGTCGCTACGTGTGCTCCGGTTGGACGTATGTGCGGCCTTTGGGATTCTCGTCGACCGTTGAGAAGTCGTTCCGCCGCACCGCTTGCATACAAATAGTTCGAGAGGGGCCAGAGGGAGCCCCTGTCTGCTCATTCTTCTCTGCAACCGCTATTGTCCACCAAAGTTTCCTCGCTTCATTCAATCAACTTCCAGTGCTTCTTCTCTTCCGATTTCAAGTATTTTGATGCGGAACAGAAGAAGAAGACCCAGTCCAGATTGCCACGGAAAGGAAGCACAGATCAAATATCCCCCGAGTAGCCAGTCTTCCGAGCTGTCGCACAAGCTAACCACTGTCGCGCATCCATTCTGCCGAGCAACTGGCCACACATCCACTCTCCCGAGCTGCCACCCTGCCGAGCAGCCACTCAGACGAGCTGCCCCTCTGCCGAGCAGCCCCTCAGTTGAGCAGCCACTCAGACGAGCAGCCCTTCAGCTGAGCTGCTCACAGGGCCTTCAGCCCAGCTCGTCTAGTTTAGCCCAGCTTCTCACCACAGTATGGCCCCAACAGCTGCACCCCAGCTCGGCCTCATGCGCGCACTCCTGGCTGAACAATACGACAAAGACTTTGCACATTCTCTGACAAGTTTGTTATAACTTTTCAAAATTCTGTTAAGATAGTACATTTTGTAATCATTAGTTAGGGTTATTTTCATATTTTTTCCTCATTTTTTTAGGGTTCAATATAATCCCTTGGAGACGATTTTAAGCCTTACGATGTACAAACTTTGGATAGAACTTTTTATATATAAACAATACACTTGTCGACTGAGCTTCATCTCTTTCACTTGAAGGTGGACTCCTTCGTTCTCAGATGGATTTCTGAGCTGCTTAATGGATTCCTTGCACCTCTATCGAGACACGGTGTCGTCTCGTTTTCCCCCAGACTTGCAGCTCTACGTTGCTAGGTCGTCCGCATCTACCAGATTTCATTCAAAATCCGTCAATCCTCACCTCGGATTCAGCTTACCTGAACCGACCATCACCTCTCCGTTATCATTCCGTTGCGACAGATAAGTTAGGGCATACCCTATCCTACATCATATTTTGTTCTCCCTTCCATTCTCTTTCGATTCGTGGTAGGTTTAGGGTCGTTGGGGCTGATTTTTGGCCCCAAATCGAGTGTTCGGGCTTCCTCCAGCACTGTAGCACTTCTGGTGCACGTCCTATCATCTCCACGTATCGCTTTCTTGACCACCATTCTCGGCTCAATTGGGTTTGTACGGTAGTGGTCTTTTCCCGGACCATCTTGGTTTCTGACCCCCTGCTTTTGTTTGGTCAGGTGCAGAGAGCCATGTCAGGTAATCGTGGTAGTGCGGCAGAACCCAGCAATGTTGGCCCCATTCCGGGCTCACCTTGACACCGCAGAACATCAATTTGTTCCACCGTAAGTACCATATCCCAAATGATGTAGAGATTGTGTTGGTGCCGGTGGATGGTGAAGGTGGTCCGTTTGTCAGCCACAAGCCCAGACATCTAGTCATCCCCTGATGGCCATTATAGAAGGCGGGGTCCGGTTTCCCATTGATCCGTACCTGCCCGAGATCCTATCAGTGTTGGGCCTAACCATGGCCCAGTTTACCATAAACTTCGTTCGGATAGTAATGTCCGTGTTGGAGATTAACCATTCATTCAAGTTGGGCTTCGCAACTGCCGACTTCTTTGCGTTGTATAGTACCAACCAAAACAGGGCCTCCGGGCATTATTTTCCAGCGATCTGGAGAAGCCTGGAGCATGCCACTGATTGCCTCCCGGATTCTGATCAATGGGAGAATGAGTGCGTGATGGTACGGGACGCGTACCAGTCCGGTCCGGATGAAATTCCGTAGGCCATCAGCTCATTAAGTCCGTAGCAATCCATGCCACGTAGTTTCTCCTTTCTTTTTTCGTATTGTATCTAATTACTTCCTTTGTGTTGCCTTTTTATAGATCCGAAGCTTGTGAGTAGGTTGAAGAAGGGGGTTTCTGACGATCGGATCAAAGCTTTCTACAACATTGACATCAAGTCCAGGGACACGCTGACTCTCCTCAGGTACATTCCCACATACCATTCCTTCATAAAGAAGAGAAAGTCCAAGACCCCGGGCGTTGTGATCCAGGAACCCGCTATCGTTGCTGACTCTCCTGAGCGAACCCCTACAGAAACCAACCCCTGATGAGTCGGCGAAGGAACAGACCCTTCCTTAACCTGGGCATCACCACTGGGGTGGTGTCCCCTCTTGCAGCTCCCCAGGGTCTGAGGGCGTCAAAAGAGCCCAAGCAGGAGCAGTCCATTCAAATTCTTCTGGCAATCCCAGAGGAGCTGCAAGACACGTCAAAAAGCAAGCGCCGAAGGTTGGCCATGATCTCCCCGGAGAAGCAGACTCTGGAAGTTTACGAGGCTGAACTGGCGCGCCTTATGGACGATGTGGCTTCATCTTCACTGGCTCTTGGGTGCCCTCGACTCAACTTCCACGACCGGAATGTTCTGGCGACTGACTCCGTGAAAATGTCGGATCGTGTCCATGTCTTGGTCCAAGCTCTGATGCTCCTGAAGGACGAAGTTGCACTTCCTCGGACCCGAGACGACATCTACAGCGCTGGGCTCTCCTTGATTGTCTAGGTAATTCCATGTTCCTCGTTGTTTTCCACAGCTCAATAGATTTCTTTTAAACTTTTGTGCTCCGGTTTTCCTTTTGCAAACTGCCCAACATATGGCCGGAGCCATCTGTGGCCCAAGACGCGACTCTTATGAACGAGACCCAGCGCTAAAAGAAGGCCACTGAAAATTTGAAGGGTGCCAAGGTCGTGGCGGAGTCCATTCAGGCAAAGCTAGAGGAGGTCGTGACTGGTAGGGACGAGGTGGTGAAGGCTCTGGAGGCTGAAGTCGGGGCCCGAGCTGAAGACGCACGTCGAGCATCGAAGGCTGAAGCCCGGCATCAAGGGGAGCTGGATGAGGCCGACACGAAGGGGTATGAAGTTGGCTTTGATGAGACCGGAGCTGAGTACTCCCGACAGGTGGCCATAATTCGGGAGGAAACCTTTAAGAGAGGCTACCTCCAAGGCCTGGATGCGGACCAAGTCCCCGCCGACTCTCCCCTCCGTGATACTCTTCCTTGTGCTCCGACTATTGCTGTTGCGGATGAGCCGGTAGTTGAGAATCCTCCAGATGTGGACCTTCCGGCTGAACCTATAGCATTCGATCTTCCTGCTCTGGATGCTCCTCTCCCGCATTAGATTTTACTTTTTTTCGGTACAGTGTGTCAATGTTGTCAGTCTTTGCTCCGATCTGCGTGTCGTTGTTTGTTGTGGTCTATGCCATTCTTTTTCTTTACTTCGAACTTTTGTAATGTTGGTCCGGTGTTGTCGGACCATTTGTTGACGTTTAATGCAAATCCTTTTTGCTTGAAAATTTTTCAACTTTGTTGCTTCGAATACATCTTTGCACTGTACCATGTATCTGACTGTAGTCTGTAGAGTAATCGTTTGCCCCCGCTTTGGAATTGTTCGAGTTTGAATGCCCCTAGATAATTCCAAAGTAAGACGGTCACTTGACGTTTGCACGCCTGTAGTATCTCTTACTAAATGGACTGAAGCATAAGCTTCCCTATTAGAAATTTCGAATATGGTAAACCATCTGTAACAAATATAAAACTCCCAATAATGGGCCGGAAAAAGACTCCCGAACGTGGGCTGAAACATAAACGTCCCCGTCCAAAGTTGGATCGTAGTGCAGACAACCGTAAAAAATGAAACTCCCAGAAATGGGCCGAAGCAATTCATTTGGAATTATATTTTAAAATTTTCAATGACAGTACATCTGCAAGTTTTTTGCATTCCATGATCTTGGAATCCTCTAGCCTTCAATGTCTTCAAGTTAGTAGGATCTCGACTCAATGATTTCCGTCACCCGATACGGATCTTCCCGGTTAGGACCGAACTACTTTTTGTGAGCTCCAACAGCTCTCCGGAGTACAGGATCATTCGGCTTGAACGTTCGTATCCGGACTGTCTGGTTATAACTTTGGGCCAATCCTTGCTGGTAGGCTTCCAATTTGTTTCGGGCCCCGTCTCTCATTTCTTCTGCCAAATCAAGGTCCTTGGCAATCGACTGGTCATTGTGTTCCAGGCTAAAATGTTCAGTCCAGGTATTTGGCAATCCGGTCTCCAAAGGTTTGACGGTCTCCATCCCGAAAGCTAGTGAGAATGGTGTTTGCCCCCGATTGATCGTCTGGGTGTGGTCCGGTAGGCCCAAAGCACGCGGTAGAGTTGCTCGGTCTACCTTCCTCGAGTTGCAACCAGCCTCTTCTTGATCCCGAACTGTATTGCCTTATTAGATGCTTCAGTCTGACCCTTGCATTGTGGGTAGTGAGGTGTTGAGTTAAAAACATAATTCCATACTCCGTGCAGAAATCCGTGATTAAGCTCCCAACGAACTGTGTTCCGTTGGCCGAAACAAATGCATATAGAATCCCGAACCGAGTGACAATATTTTTCCAGATGAAGCGTTTGGCGTCCGTATCTTCAATGGTGACCAATGGTTCGGCCTTAACCTACTTTGTGAAGTAGTCTGTAGCAGTTATGAGGTATTTAAAACCTCCCGAAGCAACGGGAAGTTTGCCCACAATGTCCAGGCTCTACTGTGCAAATGGTCAGGGGCTGGTCAGGGGCTGGTCAGGGGCTGCAGATCTACCGCCGGCTGGTGGATAATCGGAGCATACCGTTGGCAGCTGTCGCATTTCCGGACTAAGTCACTTGTGTCTGAATGCATCGTCGGCCAGTAGTATCCTTGTGTAATTGCCATGTGGGCCAATGATCTTCCTCCAGAATGACACCCGCAGCTCCCATTAAGGATTTCTCGCAAGACCGTTTGGACCGCGCTAGGGTGTACGCAGAAAAGGTAAGGTCTAGAGAAGGACCTCTTGTAGAGCTTGTGATCCGGTGAAAGCCAGTACCGGGTTGCCTTGTGCTCGATTTGATGTGCATGTCGCTTGTCGGTCGGAAGAATATTGTCTTTGAGGAATGCCACAATTGGGTCCATCCAACTAGGCCCCAGTCCGATATTCAGAATCTCCCTATTTTCGTCTCGCTCAATGCTCGGTCGTTGGAGGGTACTGATCGTAATGGTCCATGGAAATTCAGAATTCGAAGCGGTGGCAAGCTCAGTCAATGTGTCGGCATGTGCATTGTTTTCCCGACCCACCCAGTGCAATGTGAACTTTGTGAAATTACCTGCCAATTCCTTGGCGTGCCAGATGTACCGGCCCATCCGGTCATCCCGAGCTTCATACTCTATGGACAATTGATTGACTACCAATTGCGAGTTGCTGAAAATTGTTACCTCTTTGGTACCCAGCTCGGTTGCCATTCGGAGCTCGGCAAGGAGTGTTGCACTCTACTTCATTGTTGGAAAACGAGAATTCCAACCGGAATGCATGCTCATAAACCGTCCCGCACGGGGATATGAGTATCACGCTTGCGTCGGCTCTACGATTATTTGATGCTCTGTCCACATATAATCTCCAACAATCCCCGTGGAACATTTGTAGAGGTTCCTCCAGGGGAGGTCGTTCGTCCGGACAGGGTTACGGATTAAGTCCATCGGGTCTAGGAGAAAATTCCGCAATAAAATCTGCAAGTACCTGGGCTTTGATGGGAGTACGGGGCTGGTACCGGATGCTAAAGTTTGCTAGCTCCACTACCCATTTTGAAATCCAATTAGATAGATCTGCCTTCCGAAGTAAGGTTCTGAGTGAGTACTCCGTTAAGATGGTGATAGTGTAGGCTTGAAAGTATGGAGCTAGCTTTCTTGAGGCAGATACAAGGGCCAGGGCAAGCTTCTCCAAAGGCAAGTACCGCGTTTCGACATCCAGCATTGTCTTGCTTGAGTAGTACACCGGAACGTGATGCTGCCCTTCTTGTCGTACCAAGACTGAACTGACCGAATGTTGGGAGATAGTCGGTGAGTAAGTATTGCTTTAGTTCGGCCAAGGCTTGGCCCGACTCTTCTATCCACTGGAAGCTGCGTCATCTGCACTTCTTAAGGATATTAAAGAAGGAACGACACTTGTCGGAGGACCGACTGATGAAGCGTCTAAGTGTTGCGGCCATCCCTGTCAACTTCTGCACCTCTTTGATGGTCAGGGGTGCTTGCAAATTTTGGATTGCAAAGATCTGGTTTGGGTCGGCCTCGGCCCAGAGATCGACCGAATCCAACTCCGAAGGCGCACTTCTCTGCATTGAGCCAGAGTCGGTGCTTCTTCAGTACATCGAACACCTGTTGAAGGTCTGTCAAGTGATCTACTTCTTCTTTGCTCTTGACCACCATATCGTCGATGTAGGCATCCATGGTACGACCAATAAGACTCTGGAACATTGTCGTGACCATCTGTTGATAAGTTGCCCCAACATTCTTGAGCTCGGAGCGCATTACTTGGTAGCAGTACAACCCATTGGGAGAGATAAAAGTCGTCTTCTCTGCGTCGGGGGAGGGGGGTACATGACAATCTGGTGGTAGTCACGGTAAGCATCCACAAAGCAGAGACGGCCATGCCTGGCCGTTGCATCGACTAGCTGATCGATCCGGGGAAGAGAGAACGGAACTTTGGGGCATGTGTCGTTCATGTTGGTGTAATCCACGCATACCCTGAACTTACCATTTTTCTTCTTGACGACCACGGTGTTGGCGAGCCAGGTTGGGTACTGAACTTCTCGGATCGCCTTTCTTTCGAGAAGCCGGTCCACCTCTTCGGTCACCGCCTCCGTATGAATTGCCGCCGAGCGACAGGCTTTCTGCACTACGAGTTGGGAGATAGGATCGACATTGAGTCAGTGGCAAATAAAATCCGGGCTAACTCTCGGCATCTCGTACGGAGTCCAAGCAAAGACCTTGATGTTGAACTTCAAAAACTGGACCATGTCCTCTTGCTCGGGTTCCGATATGGCCAACCCAATGAGGAAGAAGCGTTCACTGCCTTCTTCAACCGGAACACGAACCAAGTCTTCCACTGCTTTTTCTGAGGCTTCGGTTCCAACATCTTCCAGTACCTGAGCACCTGGGGTTTCGACCCAATGTATCTGTGCTGATGCGGTCTTACTTTTGACTGCCGCCACGTAGCACTTTTTGGATGCCATTAGGTCCCCGTAGATATTCTCCTACCCATTTGGGCCGTTGAACCGCACAACTTGTAGGTAGGTGGAAGCAATAGCCTCCATCCGGTGGAGCCAGTCCCGGCCTAGTATAGCATGATGCGGGCTTGGGACGTCCACCAGGACAAACTCTGACTGTACTGTCTTGCTTCCGATTGTGACCGAAACGCTGACCCTTCTGAGGGGCCAAACCAGAGCTGAATTGAAGCCCACCATGGGGGACTTCGGAGAGGGTCAGCTCGTCAAATGAACATCCCAACTGTTTGAACAGTGGGTAGTACATTACGTCCGTTGAGCTTCCCGAATCAATGAGTATCCTCCGGACTAGGCAGTTGTCGAGCTTCAGGCTAATGACCAGAGCATCGCTGTGGTGGAACTGGACCCTTTCCAGGTCGTTTTCTCTGAAGGTGATGTGCCATTTCTTGGCCAGCTCTGGTCTCAGTCGCTTCGGTGACATTCCAATATTCATCATCATCCGTCTGGTCTAACCCAATCGGATTTCTTCGTTGATCCTTTGCTCCGCAGCCTGATCCATCATCTCATTGATAACGTTGATGACCCGGACCACTTCCTCGTTGTCCCGAGGTGGAGGAGGTGGCAGTCTGACTGTCGTCTTCTCTTCATCAATGTATTCCCGAAACCTCGCGGAATCCACCTGCTCTTTCAGGAATGCCTTGAATGCTTTTCACCGTGTCGTGAGGAGCCCCTATCCCGGTGATAGGAGCACCGCATAGTAGCATTCTTCCCTCTAGGCCCCCTTATGATCTTGGGAGGGTATCGGAAGTAATCCTCCATTTCAATCTTCCAAAGCAACTCATAGATGAGTATTTTAAATACCGTACGATTCGCTACGAACTCGTCCAGTCGGGAAAACCTATTCTTCTTTGCTTTGATATTGTTGACCAGTCGTGTCGCACTCCCGCGTGTTGTTCCAGATTTGGATCCAACATTGGACTCGGCTTTGAGTCGTTCAGTTCGGACCTCCCCCAGCCTGCAGTGCTTTTCTATCCAGAACATCAGATCATCTATGTCCATTGGGATGGAGAGGGTGAGGCCTTCAAATAACCGGCTCCTGGGGTCCAGTCACATTTTGAATGATAGGACCGTTGTTCCGGAGGTGCATCCTTCAATCTCGTTATAAACCTCCCAGTACCGTGTTGCGTATTTCCAGAGGGATTCTCCTTTTCCTACCCGGAGGGCCAGGAGGGCATCCACCACCTCCTTCTGTTTGGTACTAGTTACGAACCGGTCCAAGAAGGTCTGTGAGATCTCCCGAAAGGACTTGATCGATTGCTCTGGCAACTTGTCGAACCAAATCAATCTTAGGTCCCCCAGACTGGAAAGGAAGACCTTGCCAAGAAGCCCATCCTCCGTAACATAGAGCGACAGCGTCTGTCAGAAGTGCACGAGGTGCACGTATGCGTCAGAGGTTGGTTCATACTTTTTGAATTTTGGAGCAGTGAAGCCCCATGGAGGCCGAAATGTGTCAATAGCCGAAGAAAGGGGGGAGGAGATCGATTGGGCATGAATCTGATCTGCCCGGAAGGAAGTGATCTGATCCTCCTTCCTCGTGGCGTCCAGCCTGTCTCGCAGGTCCTTGTGACGAATGGTCCGGTCCCTGTCATGTGACCAGGAGCGGACCGAAGCATGACGCTTGGTGGCCATATCGTCGTTCCGACCTTTTCTCATTCTTTCTTGCCTCTCGAATTGGCTTTCGTGAGAGGCCGTGTCACTGCTGATCCAACCTGGCTCCCAGCTTGCAGTGGAGCAATTGACTGGATCGTCGATGTTACCCAGGCGTTGAAAGCACGAGGTACGGTGAGTGTCCCTCTGTCTCGATGAGGCCGGGTCTTTCCCCTTCCTGTGTATCTCTTTTTCCAGATCGCGGGGCTGGATCCGGTCCCACAGTCTTTCCCGCACAGGAGCATGTCGGCGATGGTGATCCCTCCTGTCAGGACAAGGCGTCCTGCGACTGGACCTCCTTCTCCTTGGCCGGTATAATAACCCGGATTTTTAAACCTTTTTTGTTAAAATCAATGTGGAATCATAAAAGAGAAGATAAATAACTACCATCCATAATTAATTTCCCATAAGCACATGCCAAATGGAAGATACACGGACACATCCACATACAATGATATGATTTAAAGTTTACAATACTTTTATAAATAATATCCAGGAATGGAGTAAGACAATACAACAAATGATAGGAAATTAACCTATCAAACTAGCATGATGCCATACTCCAATGCCAGGCAAGAAAATCTGAAATGTCCAGCTTCAATCCAAAGGTAGGATCTGGTACCTAAAAATACAGGGTTAAGCAAAAGCCTAGTAGAGAAGTCTATATCCAAATATCTATAAAATTGGAGTGAGTGAGTGCTAGTGCAAGGAAAATAAAGTATGCATGCATGAGAATCTCATTTCATTTCCAAAATCATTTGGCTCAAAACCATTCTTTCTTTTCTCAAATCCAATTTGTGATATTTTTCTAAGATGATCGACCTTGACGAAATCAAAGGGTTAAATTATTAATTCCAATCCTTTCCAAAATGCCCAACGTTGAAGAAATTAAAGGAGTTAAATTTATAAATTTCTATCACCTCCAACTTGACGAAATCAAGGGAGTCCAATGTCAACCTTGACGAAATCAAGGGACCATCACAATCATTCTTAAGATTTCATTAGGTTTCGGCTATTTCCGAGATAGAAATCCATCGGCTAGACTACTTGTAAGTTCCTAGTATTACCCGACCCGTCAGGGGGGGCAGTCAAGCCCATATTGCGCAATGTAGTGGGTACGAATTACCCAGGGAACAAAATTCCAGAATAAATGTAGCCAACTCAATTCGTCTATCATGTTAAGGCCAATTAACACATGCATTTCATTCTTTCTTTCAATTCATCTAGATTAGGATAATAATCCTCCTAATCTTTCCATTCAACGAAAGATGTGATTTTTTGAAATTTATTTCCAAACATTGATCGTTAAGCGTCAAGACGGTCCTCTAGACCACATTTCCAAATTCAATAGCCATTATTCTCAAACCGATTTATCAATTCCATGAAGACCCAAATCTAGGTTTTTGTCAAAATTTGGGGTTTCTTCAAATTAGTTTAGGGATCTTGAAACTAAGTTCATAAGGAGTCCAATGACGCATATCGAAACCAAGGCACTCAAAGAATTGACGGGTTCATAAGACCCACAAGCTCAAACATGGAAAATATCCTGACTTCTTTAGAAAAATTAAAGGGAGAAGAGAGAAGACCAAGATTAGAAATAAAAGGGATAGAAATCTCTACCTTATTGAAATGACTTGCACATACCCTAGGTGAGGGTTCTTCGTAATAGCCTCCGAGAATCCCATGGATGAATAGTCCTTGACGTTGGGAACAAAGTTTGGGAAGGGGATTTGTTCCAAATCTCCATGGATTTGAAGTTAGAGAGGAGAGAAGGGAGAGATTGTAGAGAGAGAGAGAGAAATCGTTTGGGAGGGGGAGAAAAACGGCTGGGGTGGGGGTTTGTATTGAATGAGTGTTTGTATATGTGTATGTATTAGGGATGAAAGATAGGTGTAAATATATAAGCTCCAATCGAAATCCCAAAATTGCCCTTACTAAAGCACATTTCGATATGTGCTACACCACATATCAAAATGTTGTAAGGCTAGATGAAGGAACAAGAGAGTCACATTTCGATATGTGCCTCCCTTGCACATATCGAAATGTGCAACATGAGGTAGCCCAGCAGAGAGTTTGCATTTTGATACGTGCTTCAAGCACATATCGAAATGTAACAAGTGGCACCAACAGACCACTCTCGTATCGAAATGTGGAAGGAATGGGGAGGGGTACTGTATATCAAAATGTAGCAAGGAGGAGTGTGAATCACATATCGAAATGTGATTCACCATGGGCAATCCAAAAGACTTATATTTCGAAATGTGAGGAGATAAAGAGAGTTGTATATATCGAAATGTGTTCTTCCCAAATGAACACGGCAAGCACCAGGCAACCCGAGACCAAAACGAGGACATTTGATGAAATATATGGACCACTGAGGGTCCACCCGAACATTAATAGGCACCTTCGAACATCAACCAACTCCGAAATCTTATAGAATCCAAAATCAACATCTCGGGAAGGCCTGAATATCAATAAATCCATCATAAATCAAGGGGGAAACATAGGAAATTTCATAAAATATCCGAAAATTTGCGAGGAAGAGAAATATGAATTTCTGGGTGTGACAAACTACCACCCTTATAAAAATTTCGTCCTCGAAATTTACACGAACAAGGATAGATTACGGAAATAAGAAGTTACTTAATGACGTCCTCAACATCTAACGGTCCCAAAGATAAGAATCGATCCCGATTACAAATGGGCCGTCTAACCAAGCAAGAGCTCAAAACACAATTACAGGATGTAATCCTGATCTGAACATTCTTTACAACCCTATAAGAGTAGAACGTGCCCGAACGACGACGGAACGTTAGATCCCCAGATGCAAACAGTGAGAGAGAGAACAACCAACTCAAACATCAGTCACGATGAGGTATCCACGAGAAAGAATATCATAAGGTAACACATAGAGCGATCAGGAGACGTTCAATGAGATGACATGGCTTGCAACAAGACACAATACGAGCACTCCGATATGAGAAGGATACTGCGATACGACACGGATACTCTGATACGACATGGATACCCCGATACGATATGCGTAAGGATAAGGAATCCACATCTCGCGAATTTAAAATTAAGATGGAACTTAGAACGAGCTTGCCACCCAGCATACAATCTAACGAGACAAACCACAAGATCCACACTAATGAGGTCAAACATTTTATCTATCAACTCATACTAATCCGCAACTTCCGCCCAAAACCTTATATCATTCTACACACTCCTAGATAGCCACAAATTTTTTTAGCAAACTCCAAGACTAAATTCACCCTAGGCAATCCTTGACCAACAAATTCTGGATAAACATCAATCCTCACATACAACCAACCCTGCACCCACACTTAGTGTGGTACTGGAATGACTCCTGGAAGTTTGTTTTGAGACGCGTTGGCCAGTCGTCTTATCAAATCAACCATTCCTAGTCATTCCCACACCATATGATACGGACCACACACACACCTGGTCATGTCAAAGTATACATGTCGGTGCAGTCAACCAAAGAGACGCATTTTCTACCCGAAACTCTCAACGCATCTGCACACTATATACAATCGTACCTCACTGATCAATAAAAACACCACCACCACACTTCATGTCTCAAACTAACCCCGTCACACGCACTCACAAATTAAAGACACCGAAAGGAGACACACACTCACAATCAAGAGGTGCCCAAAGAAGACATACAATGCCTCATTCCCTTTTTCCTTGGTAATTCCGGTACCTAATGGTTCTTCACGATATGCCATGAACACGGAGACGAAGAAGAAATGGTAACCAGTCCGATCCCACGAAGATAATATCACCAGAAGAGAGCGTCCACATGAGAATAATGCACATATGCATAAGTGCACGAGATAAGAACGTGATTACAAAATGGGAAAATCTCGCAGGATCCCACTAGCTTTACCACGATAAGGAAGAATGGTAACGGATACTCTTACACATCCACACTTGCTACGGGGGAATTAGGGGTTCGACTACCGATCCCAAAATTTTAAGACGAGACAAACACCCAAGAAGTAGACATCTTACATTCAAGATATGGTGAATGACCTACTACAGTCCAACCAAACTCTGCGAATGCCACCATTTCCAGCCAACCATCAATAAGAATACGATATCGAAGAGAAATTTCACTATGGGGATCCGGATATGGAGAGTTCACGAACCTCCCTAAAAGAAATGGCTTCTTCTATTGACATTAACGATTATCCCCAAGGCATTAGCCAGCTTGTGAACGAGACACATGATGCTAAGGAGTAATCAATTCTCAATCGAGAGATGCCAAACCCCATAACATAAGCTAGAAGGGGACACGAATACATCCCACCATACATCCCAATTAAAGTTTGAAAGGAATCGTCTTCCACCTATACCAATCCGCGAGGGTGGAAAGAACGACAAGCGACAAAAGAGCACCTATTAACCACCAACCTAGAGTACCAACAGCTAATGCAAGAATAGGCACAACAAGCGTAGAAGGAAATAAACAGCTACGCATGACCGATATGATTTAGAATGGGAAGAGGATAAATCAATTCTACCATGAAACATACCTCAACAACAATATACCCACTCGAAGGAACAACCATTTCCTCCAAATTCTAATCACCACCTCAAACGTCAACGTTTTGCCACACCTCTTCCCTAGGCAAACCTTCCACAGAGTTTTCATGCCTACAAATGTGTCCATGCTCTCAACATCTTCAAAACAACTACTCATGCTCCAAACCTAACACAGTCTCGCCTCTACCAAGGCACGAGCAACCAAACGGGTAATCACCCTCTGGGCCAATTAGTCCAATCATCTTACACACCCACATCTCCAATCCTCCGGGAACATAATCCCTATTCTTCTCATGATCCCAAACCACCGTCAAATCTAGAGATGACTCACGCAATCTGACTTAGAATTCTACATGATCCTCTCAGAAACCACTACCAACACTAACACACCCAACACACTCTCATTTTATCAACTCATCAGGTCCTACCAAACATCAAAGCAATTCAATTTCCACACCTCATCAAATCCTTTCTAATCTCATCATAATCTCTCAATTCTACAATAGTCATCAATTTCTCACAAGGTATCCCAATCGTTCTCCAAAATTCCTCACCCTTGAACGCGACCAGCCACGCCAATCTCACATCTCTACTATATCCACCATAAAAAAGGCAATCCAACTTCCACGACTACTAGGGGCACAGACGGAAAGGGGGGGCAAGGTTTAACTCTAAGGACCAGAACAAGGTGCCACTCATCAAAATGGTACATCATGGGACCACATTAAAATAGACTGAACACAAGTCAAAGATCATTGACATTCAACTAAACTCGACACAACTATAAGAACACTTCGTGTGTCATATCCCAAAATTCCCACAATCCTAACTATCTCTCTTACTATAATCTTAATCAACACTGCAACTCCCTCTCAACCTCCAAGATATACTGAAACTCTATCGGAATCACCCAAAACATCTCCCATCCACATCACTGAACCAAGCATCAACACAACTCATCAAACACACGTATCATCGGGGTTGAAATCAACTTCTTACCCAATCCTCTATCGCATTTCACTACGGCCTCCTAACTTACCAAGGAATTACAATCATCTTCAAACATCACATCTATTATCAACCTCAGTCAAACTCAGATTTTATCTTACACTCCAACCATACCTCTACCTACTCCTCCAAGCCCAAATGGGACAACTCCAACGTAAGCCATACTAGACATCAAACAGAAATCCTCAAGTGTGACACCAAGCTACGAGATAACAACAGGGTATGAAACCCAAATACGAGTAGTGTACCACCGTTCTCAATCACATCCCGATCACACTAACTAATCAGGTACAGACCCCAAGAGAAATCTCCTAGATAGAGTAGCATCCAAGAAGGAATATTGGCCACAACTTGGCCTAACCGATACAAATCACCTTTCAAGATAAAGGACAAAACTCACATTTGGCTATACAACACGTTGTGATCTAACATCGATCGTAAATCCCAACTCCGCTAATACAGGCTAACCCAATCTCAGTGACACAACAAAATGGAAGACAACGCATAAAGGATACAATCAACAATCCAAAAGGTAACAAGAAGTCGACAAGCTGAAGAGGGATTCACCTCCTGGGATAACAGGGCAAGAATCAAGCCTCAATCATTGGGATACAATCGACTCATGCTCCATCCGATGGCAACAACCAAGATGTAGTCATCAAGAGGGGTATCATTACTACCACAAGGGCATAAGTTGAAGGGTTTCTAGGAACCCACCACATAAGGCTCGAGAGTCAATAACAAGATCCGACGAGGGATCTACATTATTAAACGAAGGGACGACGAATGATGTCAAATCATCCGATCGAAACAAATCCATTTCTCGCAACCGAGACAAGAATCAAGCAACGACAACATAAATGGGATCGAGTTTCAAAGCAAACGATGCCAAGATTAACTTAAAGGAAAATCAACAAAAGAATCGATATCCTTAGTCAATCAATCAGCAAGGAAATGGTCCCCAAAAATCATTTATTAGACCATTTAAAGCTTCAATTTTCTGAGATCTCATACAATACATACAAGCACTCCAAGCACACAACATGATATGCGATGTAATGCAATGTAGCCCATTGAGACTAAGTGTCTCCCCAATGTCCCTAGGATTTCGAAAACGAAAGCTCTGATACCAATTGTAACGACCCGTATTTTTAAACCATTTTTTGTTGAAATCAATGTGAAATCATAAAAGAGAAGATAAATAACTACCATCCATAATTAATTTCACATAAGTACATATCAAATGGAAGATACAATGACACATCCACATCCAATGATATGATTTCAAGTTTACAATACTTTTACAAATAATATCCAAGAATGGAGTAAGACAATGTTAGACAACCTGCAGCATCTGGAGATTGCAGGTGAAGACAATGTACAATTTGTTCTTATATTTTCGGAAAACAGTTGTTGTATTTCCGGAAGATGAAAGTATAGTTGTTGATTGAGGAAGATCCAGAATCTTGTATTACCGGAAAAGGAGTATTGCTTTTTTGGAAGGAGTTAAATGTTGTTAGCCAGAAGTTCCAGCATCTTGTATTACCGGAAAAGGAGTATTGTTTTCCGGAAGGAGTTAAATACTGTTAGTCAGAAGTTCTAGCATCTTGTATTACCGGAAAACAAGCATTGGTTTTCCGGTAGAAGAATATAAATGCTGCTGATCAGAAGTTCTATCACATGCTTTTCCGGAAGAAGTATAAGTGGTTTACCGGTATTATAGTCATGTGTTCTGAGTTAATTTTGTACAGTTGTCATTCAGTTGTGGCTGTTAACTGAGACAGGTGTTATCTGGTGGAGTGTAGGTGTTATTCTTTAGCATTTAGTTAAGTCGGTTAAGCAAGTTAAGTCGGTGATTGTATTCTATAAATAGATAGTTCTGTACATCATTTCAATTGAATGAAAGAGAGTGAAATTTGAACAAGCTACTGTTCTAAGTGAATTCTTTTCACGGTATCAGAGCAGAACAAGCTCCAACGAGCTGAGTCGATCTATTCAATGGCAGATTTCTCTCTTGTCTTGCCTCCTCCTCTCTCGCTTCTTATTTCAAACATTTCAACTTTTGTTGCTGTGAAATTAGATTCCAGTAATTTCAATATCTGGAGGAATCAAGTGTTCAGTGTACTGCATGTAGCTGGATTTACATCATATGTTGATGGATCAAATCCAGCTCCACCTGAATATATTCTGGATTGTGATAATAATCAGATCCATAATCCATTGCATATTAAGTGGAAGACAGTTGATTCACATCTTATAGCTTGTATTTCAGCTACATTATCTTCAACAGTTTATTTTATGATCATAAACTGTCATACAAATCATGAAGTTTGGTCTACACTTGAGAATAAGTATACAACTCTCTCCAGATCTCATATTCATCTTTTGAAGAACAGACTGAACAATGTCAGAAAAACAGGTTTAGTTGAAACCTATGTTCAAGAGATAAACTCTGTTGCTGATCAGTTACTCTTGTCTTCTGTCAAAATTGATGATGAAGATCTCATTCTTATCACACTAAATCGATTACCAGATGAGTATGATGCTTTTAAAACAACAATTCGTAACAGAGTAGGTCATATATTGATGGCTGAATTTTCCTCTATTTTATTCTAAGGCATTACACGTTGAATAAAAAATTCAACATACTCAAAACAAGGAACCTACAGTTGCTTTTCCTGTAAGGAAAAACAATACAAACAGTAGAGGAGGTTTTAGAGGTGGATCAAGAGAATTCCAGAGAGGGAGGAGTTCTTATACTCAAAAAGGAAGAAATTCTTCTTCTGCTAATTCTGTGCACAAGAGGCCAGTTTATTGGCAAAACTCTTCTCAACAGATTGTATGTCAAATATGTGGCAAATATAATCATACAACTGTTGAATGTTAGCATAGGATGAATAATGACTATCAACCTTACACTAACAGTTCAAGTATGCAGAGTTCTGTACCTTCTTCTACTGGATCTGAACATAATAAGGCATTTGTGGCCTCTTCTAGTACTGATGATTCTGGTTTTCACCTTGGTATGTTGACTCTACTGCAACAAATCACATAACAAATGATTTGTCTAAGCTTTAGGTCTATGAAACCCTATCATGGTACAGAACAGGTAACTGTTGGAAATGGATCAAATCTACCTATTCATCATACAGGTAAAGGTATTCTTCCTACTCCTAGTGGATCTATTGTCCTTAACAAATTGCTTCATGTTCTTGATATCACTTCTAATCTTATCTCGGTCCATCAGCTTGCACTTGATAATAATTGCAATATTTCTTTTGATACTAACTCGGTTACTATTCAGGACAAACAAACTAATCAAGTCTTGGTCCAAGGTTTTCATACTAATGGCCTATATCAATTACATATGCTTCATCTGACAAGAAGTCATCAATACTTGTTTGACTGCCAAAGTTTCCTCTTTTGATGCTGCTTCTAGCACATTTGGCATCAAATGCTCGGCCATCCTTCACAGCAGAAATTTTCTATGCTACTTAATAGGTTTCAGTTTCCTATTTTAGACAAAACTCATCATATTCTATGTCAACATTGTTGTGTTGCCAAGTCTCATAGGCTACCTTTTGTTTTGTCTAATAATACTGCTGACAAACCTCTTTCCTTGACTCATAGTGATGTTTGGGGACCTTTTCTACCTTCTGCTTCAGGATACAAGTTAAATGTCTTGTTCATAGATGGTTTTAGCAGGTTTACATGGTTGTATCCACTTTATTATAAAAGTGAAGTTTACTCTAAAATTCTTGAATTCAAAACTTTTGTTGAAAATCAATTTTCAACTAGTCTTAAAATTTTAAGAACTAGTGGAGGAGGTGAATATGTTGGTCATAAATTTACTGCTTTTCTTAAACCTAATGAAATTCAACATCAGCTGAATTGTCCTCATACTCCTCCTCAAAATGGTGTTGCTGAAAGAAAGCATTGACATATCATTGAAACAACCATTGCCATGCTACATAACTCTGGTGTTACTTTGACTCGCCGGTTTCCTGCTTTAGGAAGTGCTGTTTTCTTATTAACAAAATTCCTAGTTCTGTTTTGCAAGGTATGTCTTCTTTTGAAAAATTCTATAATAAGTCTCCTGATTATCTTTCTCTTAAAGTGTTTGGATGTTTATGTTATCCTTGGATGAGACCTTATATTCATAATAAATTGGAACCTGGGTATTCTCCTTGTGTTTTTCTTGGATATCATCCATCCTATAAGGGCTATAGATGCCTATATACTCTCACCAATAAAATTCATATCTCAAGACATGTCTTGGATGAAACTTCCTTTCCATTTCTCACTAACTCTATTACTGAAATTCCTTCTTTACCAGTTCTGCAACAATTTTTCTGGCATTCTTCTCCACCATTTCCTAAAACAACAATCTCTTATCAGTCGTCGTCTTCTCCACCTTCACAACCTGTCCTATGTCCTACTTCTTCTTCAGACACTCTTTCTTCTACTTCTTTATCTCCAATTCTTCCTAAAAACACTCATCCTATGATCACAAGATCCAAATCTTATCAACCCCATGTTTCTACACACATTCACCCAATGATGACAAGATCTCAAACTCAAAATACTTCTTGTTTATCTACCACTATTTGCTCACCTTTGCTCTCTTGTGAACCTAAGACCACTAAAGAAGCTTTAAGTTCTTCTCATTGGAAACAAGCTATGGCAGCAGAATTTCAAGCTTTACAACAAGGAACTTGGTCTCTAGTTGATCCTTATCATTCACATCATATTATTGATTGTAAATGGGCGTTTAAAATCAAAAAAAAATTAGATGGCTCTATAGCAAGATATAAAGCAAGATTGGTTGCAAAAGGGTATCTACAAGAAGAAGGCATTGATTACTAAGAAACCTTTAGTCATGTTGCCAAACAATCTACTGTCAGAGTTTTGTTATGCCTGGCTTTAAATTCTAATTGGACTATTAAGCAGCTTGACATTTCCAATGCCTTTCTTCATGGAGTTTTGAATGAACAAGTTTACATGTCTCAACCTCCTGGTTTTGTGTCTACTAATCAACCTCACAGTGTTTGCAAACTTCACAAAGCTTTATATGGTTTGAAGCAAGCTCCAAGAGCTTGGTATTCTACCTTCGGTTCTTTTCTCATCTCTCAAGGTTTGGTTAGAAGCCATTGTGATTCATCTCTCTTTGTGAACAAAACTGGAGCTTCTGTCACTGTGCTGTGCTGCTCATTTATGTGGATGACATCCTTCTTACTGGAAATAATTCTTCATATATTTAAATCTTATTAAACAAAATGCAATCAGTTTTTGCTTTGCAAGATCTTGGACATATGGCCTATTTCCTAGGTATATCAATTCTTTCTACATCCACAGGTGTCAAGCTTTCTCAAAAATAATATGCTTTAGATCTTATTACTAAAGCTGGAATGACCAATTGCAAGCCTTGTTCTACACCATTAGCCCTTAAACCTGATATTGTTGTTGCTTCTTTGTTATCTTTTCATCAACCATCCGTTTATAAGAGTTTGGTTGGTGCTTTGCAATATTTGACAATTACCACACGAGATAACTCTCTTGCTGTCAATCAAGCTTGTCAACACAAGCAGTCACCAACAAATGCATATTTTGCATCAGTTAAAAGAAATACGAGATATCTCAAAGAAACTATAGATCTTGGTTTTTCCTTTTCTCTTGGTTCTTTTCAAATTATAGCTTTTTCAGATGCTGATTGGGCTGGAAATGTTGTAGACAAAAGATCTGTTTCAGGATATTATGTTTTTCTTGGTCACAATCTTGTTTCTTGGCAAGCAAAGAAGCAACCTACTGTGGCTAGATCTTCAACTGAAGCTAAATACAGATCTTTAGCTCAAACAGCTCAGGAAATTTCTTGGCTCGGGATGCTTCTTCATGATTTGCACATTAAACTTTCTTCTCCTTCTACTATATGGTGTGATAGTCTTTGTACTATTTCTCTTGCTTCTAAACCTGTATTTCATGCTCGTTCAAAGCATAGTGAGGTGGATTATCATTTCATTAGAGAAAAAGTTTTGGACAAAACAAATTTAGTCAAACATGTTTGCAATCAGGATCAGTTAGCTGATATTTTTATCAAGCCTCTGCAAAATCTCGGTTTCACTATCTTGTTCACAAGCTTTTGGTTCAATTTACAATTCCCCAAAGCTTGAGGGGAGATGTTAGACAACCTGCAGCATCTGGAGATTGCAGGTGAAGAACATGTAAAATTTGTTCTTATATTTCTGGAAAACAGTTGTTGTATTTCCGGAAGATGAAAGTATAGTTGTTGATTGAGGAAGATCCAGAATCTTGTATTACCGGAAAAGGAGTATGGTTTTTTGGAAGGAGTTAAATGTTGTTAGCCAGAAGTTCCAGCATCTTGTATTACCGGAAAAGGAGTATTGTTTTCCGAAAGAAGGAGTTAAATACTGTTAGTCAGAAGTTCCAGCATCTTGTATTCCCGGAAAAGAAGCATTGGTTTTCCGGTAGAAGAATATAAATGTTGTTGGTTAGAAGTTCTATCACATGCTTTTCTGGAAGAAGTATAAGTGGTTTACCGATATTATGGTCTTGTGTTCTGAGTTAATTTTGTACATCTGTCATTCAGTTGTGACTGTTAACTGAGGCAGGTGTTATCTGGTGGAGTGTAGGTGTAATTCTTTAGCATTTAGTTAAGTCAGTGATTGTATTCTATAAATAGATAGTTTTGTACATCATTTCAATTGAATGAAAAAGAGTGGAATTTGAACAAGTTACTATTCTAAGTGAATTATTTTCAGACAATACAACAAATGATAGGAAATTAACCTATCAAACTACCATGATGTCATACTCCAATGCCAGGCAAGAAAATCTGAAATGTCCAGCTTCAATCCAAAGATAAGATCTGGTACCTAAAAATACAGAGTTAAGCAAAAGCCTAGTAGAGAAGTCTATATCCAAATATCTATAAAATTGGGGTGAGTGAGTGCTAGTGCAAGGAAAATAAAGTATGCATGCATGAGAATCTCATTTCATTTGCAAAATCATTTGGCTCAAAACCATTCTTTCTTTTCTCAAATCCAACTTGTGATATATTTCTAAGATGAAGGGTTAAATTATTAATTCCAATCCTTTCCAAAATGCTCAACTTTGAAGAAACCAAAAGAGTTAAATTTATAAATTCCTATCACCTCCAACTTGATGAAATCAAGGGAGTCCAATGTAAACCTTGACGAAATCAAGAGACTATCAAAATCATTCGCAAGATTTCATTAGGTTTCGACTATTTCTGAGATAGAAACCCATCGGCTAGACTACTCGTAAGTTTCCTAGTATTACCCGACCCATCGGGAGAGCCCAGTCAAGCCCATATTGCGCAATGTCGTGAGTACGGATTACACAGTGAACAAAATTCTAGAATAAATATAGTCAACCCAATTCATCTATCATGTTAATGCCAATTAACACATGCATTTCATTCTTTCCTTCAATTCATATAGATTTAGGGCAATAATCCTCCTAACCTTTCTATTTAACCAAAGACGTAATTTTTCGAATTTTATTTCCAAACATTGATCGTTAAGCGTCAAGATGGTCATCTAGACCACATTTCCAAATTCAATAGTCATTATTCTCAAACCAATTTGTCAATTCCATGAAGACCAAAATCTAGGGTTTTGTCAAAATTTGGGGTTTCTTCAAATTAGTTTAGGGATCTTGAAATTAAGTTCATAAGGAGTCCAATGAAGCACATCGGAACCAAGACACTCAAGGAATTGAAGGGTTCATAAGACCCAGAAGTTCAAACAGAGAAAATATCCTCACTTCTTTAAAAAATTTAGAGGGAGAAGAAAGAAGACCAAGATTAGAGATAAGAGGGATAGAAATCTCTACCTCATTGAATTGACTTGGACATAATAGCCTCCGAGAATCCCATGGATGAATAGCCCTTGACGTTAAGAACAAGGTTTGGGAAGGGGATTTGCTCCAAATCTCCATGGATTTGAAGTTAGAGAGGAGAGAAGGGAGAGATTGTAGAGAGAGAGAAAGAAATCGTTTGGGAGGGGAAGAGAAACGGCTGGGATGGGGGTTACGGCTTTGTTGAATGAGTGTTTGTATGTGTGTATGTGTTAGGGTTGAAAGATATGTGCAAATATATAAGCTCCAATCGAAATCCCAAAATTGCCCTTACTGAAGCACATTTCGATATGTGCTACACCATATATCGAAATGTAGTAAAGCTGGATGAAGGAACAAGAGAGTCACATTTTGATATATGTCTTCCTTGCATATATCGAAATGTGCAACATGAGGCAGCCCAGTAGAGAGGTTGCATTTCGATACGTGCTTCAAGCACATATCGAAATGTAACAAGTGGCACCAATAGACCACTCTCATATCGAAATGAGGAAGGGAATGGGGAGGGGGTACTACATATCGAAATGTAGCAAGGAGGTAGGTGAATCACATATCGAAATGTGATTCACCATGGGAATCCAGAAGACTTATTCGAAATGTGAGGAGAGAAAGAGAGTTACATATATCGAAATGTGTGCTTGCCAAATGAACATGGCAAGCACCAGGCAACCTGAGACCAAATTTGATGAATATGTAGACCACTGAGGGTCCACCTGAACATTAATACGCACTTTGAACATCCATCAACTCCCAAATCTTATAGAATCCAAAACTCGTGGAATTGGGCTACATTTGCAGCAATTGCAAAGCTGTGGGGTTCCTTAATCTTGGTGGACGATCAAACTTTGAAGGAACGTTGTTACACTACAGCCAAGTTCCTTATAGCTACAAAAGTTAATGAAGTTAAGGATACGATTGAGCTGGAAGTAGACAATGTCGTGTTTCATGTTCAGGTGAAGGAGGACACCACTGCCCATGTTCCGTACAACAATGGCGATGGGGATGGATATGGTTGTGGTGGTACGGAGGAGATTGATGAAGACAAAGAAGGTTTTACCAAAATGGGTAAACCTGCAGATGGCAGGGGAGAGCATACAACAGTATCAGAAGGTACAAGTTGCAACAGAGCGGTCAGTTTGGCAAAACGTATGGAAAAAGGAAAAGGCATAGCTGGCGAGGCTTCAGAAGGGGGGAATTCCCAAGAATCTTTTGTGAAGGAATCCATTTTCTCACTAAACCCAGTGGGCCTACTCAACGGTAGGGAGACGATTATAAAATCAAGATTAGGCGAAAGTTCTCATCCGGCCCAAAGCCATAACCCAGGTAAAACAAAAAATACAAATGAACTAATGGTTATTTCCGGAAAACCCAATGTGAGGAGGACCATTAGTCTGGTGGGTCTTGATGTTACTACAAACCTGTGGTCTGCTGAGGGTAGGAGAGTTAGGAGAGCCCAATTATCCAATCTGTGTATTTCTGAAACCTCAAGTCCAGAATCCCTAAAAAGCATAAACCAGAAATTCAGTCCCGGGATGAACAAGCACAACCACTTGGCAATTAAGGAGATTGAAGCAACAAAGGAAGTAGCCCAGAAACTACAAATCACTCTATCTGCCTATGATGATGGAAAAGAGATTATAAGGGAAGGGGTGGAGCTTTAGACTGGGCTCTACGAGTGGAGGAAAATGCAGATCAAAAGTTTGTTTATGAAGATTATATCATGGAACTTGAGGGGGCTGGGGAGCAACTTTAAAAGGAAAATGTTAAGGAAGTTAATTAAGGAACAACAACCCCATATTGTACTTATTCAAGAAACGAAACTAGAGCTGTTTACTCAACAGGATGCGTATGCCATATGGGGAAATTCAGAGGTATGTTATCAATTCTCAAAATCTACAGGGAGTTCTGGGGGTTTGCTGACTTTGTGGGACAGTGTAATTGTGAGATGTATATCCACGACAGTGCAGAAAAGTTTCATAATGCTGAGGGGGATATATCTGAATGTCGATTGCGTAATATGCAACGTATATGCTCCTAATGACTCCTCCCTGAGATCTAACCTGTGGGAGGAGTTGTTAGCAACGAAAAAAACAGCACCTTGGCCATGGGTTCTTGGGGGTGATTTCAACGAAGTCCTACATAT
Organism: Monotropa hypopitys; assembly: GCA_002855965.1. Lineage (NCBI taxonomy): Eukaryota > Viridiplantae > Streptophyta > Magnoliopsida > Ericales > Ericaceae > Monotropa > Monotropa hypopitys. The sequence continues at coordinate 24,965 of NMUG010000039.1, forward strand.
TGAGGAGAGGAAAGGGTGTGTAAGAGAATCAAAAGGTATGAAAGAGTTCATTTCCTTTTGTGAAAATGCAGAATTACATGATCTCCCAATACTGGGCAGATTGTTCACTTGGTCTAATTTTAGACAGAACAGTGCTCTAAGTAGGTTGGATAGGTTCTTATTGTCTCAGCATTGGCTGAATCAATTTCAATTAGCCCAACGGGGACTCCCAAGAAAAGTATCTGATCATTGCCCGATTCTTTTGGGATCCCAAGATTTGGACTGGGGTCCAAAACCATTTAGGTTTTTCGATGGATGGCTGATGGACAAAAAATGCATAGGAGTTGCAAAAGAGGCATGGGAGGAGTGTCCTAAAGTCAGGTGGGCTGGGGTACAACTAGTGCAGGGATTCAGAGCTATGAAACAAGCATTAAAGACATGGAAAAGTGGGGAAGTAGGCAATGTCCAGAAAAAAATAAGCGAATTGGAACAAAAACTTCACAGCCTGGATCTTCAAATGGAATCAAGTAACCCACAAGATGGGATAATGGAAATGATGAAGATGGTAAGAGGGGAGTTATGGCAGTACCGCAAAATGGAGGAAAGCGCTTGGAGACAGAAATCAAGAGCAAACTGGCTGAAGTTGGGCGACAAAAACACCAAATTCTTCCAAACGATAGCCAACGGGAATTACCGGAGGAACAAAATTCAAGCTATAATGTCAAAGGGAGTCTTACTTACTGACCCTACCTTAATCAAAAAGGAAGCAGTCCTTTTCCTAAAGGCGGAATATAGCGAAGATTTCAACTCCAGACCAGTCTTGGGTGGGTGTTTCCCTAGAAGACTTACAAGGAATATGTCGGAGCAGCTGGAAAGGAGTTTTGATCAGGAAGAAGTGGAATTGGCGATGAAAAAATGCAACATGTTAAAGGCACCAGGTCCTGATGGCTTCAATTTCAAATTTATTTCAAAGGCATGGCCATTTATGAAAGACAAAGTGTTCCATTTCTTCTCTGAATTCTTTGAAAATGCAAAGCTTCCGAGAGGGTTAAACGCAACGTTTATTGCCCTAATCCCCACAATCATTCCAAGACTATAGACCTATTTGTTTGATTGGCTGCATGTACAAGATACTGGCCAAGGTTCTAAGTGCAAGGATGCAGGAAGTGTTGAATTTGGTGGTGGGGGAATCTCAGTCGGCCTTTGTGGGGGGTAGACAGATTATGGACGGTGTTCTAATCACTAATGAGATAATTCATCACTGGAAATCCAACAAAATGTCTGGGATCATCATCAAATTAGATTTCAAGAAAGCATATGACAACGTCAACTGGTCTTTTTTGCTGTCAATGTTGAAGAATGTGGGTTTTGGGGAAAGGTGGTGTAAGTGGGTCGAGGAATGCATATCAACTTCTGAACTAGCTATCCTGCTAAATGGATCGCCAAGCGATTTTGTCAAGCCAAAGAAAGGGCTAAGGCAGGGGGATCCATTATCCCCTTTTCTGTTCAATATTGTTGCAGAAGGTTTAAATCTTTTGTTGGAAAGGGCGAGAAACTGTGGACTCATTAAAGGAATAAAATTGGGAAATCATGAGGAGGCAATAACTCACCTTCAATTCGCGGACGATACAATCATTTTCTGCAATAATGATGTCCAGGAGATAACCAACATAAGAAGAATCCTGAGATGTTTTAGGGTAATATCTGGTCTTCGCATTAACTTCCTTAAATCTGTTATAATTCCAGTTGGAAAGAAAGTTGCAAACCCTAACCATTTGGCTGAAATCTTGGGGTGTAAGCTGGGGAAACTACCTATGAAGTACTTGGGGATACCACTAGGGGCAAACCCAAGGAAATGTGCAACATGGAAACCTATAGTGGATAGAGTCAAGCAAAGATTGTCCAAATGGAAAGCAAAACTATTGTCTTATGCGGGAAGGCTGACCTTAGTGAAATCAACCTTGGCCAATCTACCGATTTACTATATGGCCCTGTTTAAAATTCCATCTTTGGTAGCCAAAGAAATAGAGAAATTACAGAGACAATTTCTATGGGGAAGCTCTGGGAGCTCCAAAAAAGTGCACTTGATAAAATGGTCAAAACTCACAAGACCTAAGGAAAGGGGAGGATTAGGTATTAAAAGAGTGTTAAGTCACAACAAGGCAATGCTAGCCAAATGGTGGTGGAGGTACCATTTGGAGAAGGAGGCCAAATGGGTTAAAGTGGTAGATTGCATTCATAAACCCCATAGCTCAGTAGACTGGCCAAAACTTCCATATAACCAAAAACCATCTACAGTGTGGGGTGACATAGCGGAACTACATCTCTTGGATGGGTCTATGGAAGAGGTAATGTTGAATGGATTATCGTGGGAAATAAAATCTGGGAATTTGGTAAGTTTTTGGGACTATCCTTGGATGAACCAAACCAAGTTAAAAGAATCTAACCCCAGGCTGTTAAGGATTGCTCTGGATAAACTTGTTACGTTTTGCCAGGTGAAGTCAGAGGTGGAGGCAAATAGGGACCTACATTTGTTTAGAAGAAGACTGTTTGCGAGGGAGGAGGTGCTGTGGGAGTCCATTCGTACGGCTATTAGACAAATACACACTGCAAATACGGAGGATGACATTTTAAAGTGGAAATGGTCGCTAGAAGGGGTTTTCTCTGTTAAACAAACCTATAACAAAATAGAAATGAGTGAGGGGCCAGGGGATTATGTAATATCAAAAGTATGGGTGAATTTAGCTCCACCAAAGGTGGAATTTTTTGCATGGCTCGCGATTCAGGGGGCTATCAAGACAAGGGATTTATTACTTAGGAGGAAAATTATAGGCACTAACATACTTTCTGAAGATTGTGTATTTTGCAGGAATGAAAAGGAAACTGCAGATCACCTACTACTAACGTGCAAAGTGAGTGGACTGATTTGGGCAAGGATCCTACAGTGGTGGGGAATGAGCTGGGTGTATCCTCAGACAATAAGGAACTGCTTTCAATGGTGGTGGTTCTCACATCGTAAAGGAAGAGCAAAGAGGATCTGGAGAATTACTTTTTTTGCAGTCGTTTGGTCTCTCTGGTTAGCAAGGAATTCGTGCATCTTTAAGCAGACAGAGGTGAGCGCACTGGACATCGGGAATCTCGTGGAGGTAAGAACAGCTGCTTGGGCCAAATCAGTGGGAGATCTGGAGCAATACCTTCAATCAGATATAATCAGGGACCTGCAAGGATTTTTACACGCAATTACTTCTGATGGGGGAAGAAGGCGGAACAACAATCAGTGAGAAGGGCAAAATCCAATTCGTCATCAATAGACTCCATGGAGTTGGGGATCCTGCAGAAGAAGATTAAAGTGAGAATTGAGCATTAAGAAATCATACGTCGAAGAAGATAACTAAGCGGGGCATTTCGTGCGATCAGTTTCCTTGGAAGAGAATCTCACGGGGAAGATTGCAGAACAGGAATGGTTGAGGCATGTTGCAGAAGGGATTTCGGAGAGTCTCGGGGCCTTTGTTTGTGGTGATTGAAGGAGGAAGGAAATCCAATTTTCAATGAAAGCCAGAGGCATCGCGAAGTGGCAGAGTAATCACAGGGAGGACTCATTTAAACGCGGAATGGGATGGATTTCAAATTCACTCATGACAGTTGGGGGTGGGCAGTTTTTTACACTTGTTCCAATGATTCATTTCAATGTGGGGCAGGTGGTGATTTTGTAATTATTGAATTTGTTCCATTTATAATATTTTGTTTCCAAAAAAAAACATCTCGGGAAGGCCCGAATATCAATAAATTTGCCATAAATCAAGGGGGAGACATGGAAAATTTCATAAAATATTGCGAGGAAAAGAAATATGAATTTCTAGAGTGTGACAACCGGTTCGAGTCTCGAGTTTCTCGGGATTGCAATTCTGCTTTTAGCCGTAGAATGTCTTCCTGGATGGCAAGGATGATGGCGTCCTTTTTGTCAATACGACTTTCCAGCATTCGAATATATGCCCTTGAACCGTGATCCTTCATGGGCCTCTCTAGTCCGTCCGTTCCCACAACCCTACTTCCTCCGGCCAGATCAGGCGACGTGGTTGCGCCATTCACAGTATGAAGGATGGTGGCATCCTCTGAAGTTTCTTGTTGTGGATTTGTCCCTTCTGGTAGCTCCGACGGAGACATTGCGACGGGAAGATTGCTGAATTGAAAGCACGTATCGAAATGTAACAAGTGGCACCAATAGACCACTCTCATATCGAAATGAGGAAGGCAATGGGGAGGGGGTACTACAAATCGAAATGTAACAAGGAGGAAGGTGAATCACATATCAAAATGTGATTCACCATGGGAATTCAGAAGAATTATTCGAAATGTGAGGAGAGAAAGAGAGTTATATATATCGAAATGTGTGTTTGCCAAATGAACATGGCAAGAACTAGGCAACCTGAGACCAAACGAGGAAATCTGATGAATATGTAGACCACTGAGGGTCCACCTGAACATTAATAGGCACTTTGAACATTCACCAACTCCCAAATCTTATAGAATCCAAAATCAACATCTCGGGAATGCCCGAATATCAATAAATCCGCCATAAATCAAGGGGGAGACATGGGAAATTCATAAAATATTGCGAGGAAAAGAAATATGAATTTCTAGAGTGTGACAACCGGTCGGAGTCTCGAGTTTCTCGGGATTGCATTTCTGCTTTTAGTCGTAGAACGTCTTCCTGGATGGCAAGGATGATGGCGTCCTTTTTGTCAATTCGACTTTCCAGCATTCGAATGTATGCCCTTGAACCCTGATCCTTCAGGGGCCTCTCTAGTCCGTTCCCACAACCCTACTTCCTCCGGCCAGATCAGGCGACGTAGTTGCGCCATTCACAGTCTGAAGGATGGTGGCATCCTCTGAAGTTTCTTGTTGTGGATTTGTCCCTTCTGGTAGCTCCAGCGGAGACATTGCGACGGGAAGATTGCTGAATTGATCGGAATTAATAGAGTTCGTCGTTCTCCAGCAGAGTCGTCAAATTGTGGGTTCCGGGGACCACGACCTTTGATGGAGCTCCAAGTGTTGATTCTGAATGAAGTGTTGTTGATATGTAGGAATCTGTAACCACAAAACACCGTTAATGCTACTCAGCGCCGTCCGCCGGAATGGCACCCCGATGCCTAAGTCGGTCGAGAGTTGGAACAGGAAAAAGAATGAAAAGTTGACTATAGCAGACTAGAGTATGATGTAACTTTCCGTTGCATATACCTCTTGTATATATAGTCGATCTCCTGCTCCAAATAAGTATGTCTGTTGTTCCCGTTTTGGGTTTTCCGGTGTAATTCCTAGAAGCGTAATGCTCCCGCAATATCCGCTCTGTTACCGATATATCCGGGACAAGGTTACCTGGAACGTGAATCGATGCGGTACGAGGAACGGGAAGGGGAACGCGGATCACGGCCCCTCCAGAATGCGGGGTAGGCTTCTTCGGATTGCCAATTGCTTATTATAATAATTATTTTGTAAGTATATAAGTAGTAAATAAGAAAAATCAATTTTTTAGTACATAAGTAGAAAAAGTTATTGTTTTCTTTGCCATGTGAAAGGTTGCAAGCACTGTTTACGAAGGACCAAAATAAAAAAAGAGGGGGGAAATTCGGAACGCGAAAAATGGTGATCCGGTACGTAAACAATCCGCGTTTGGGAACGCGTGATTCAGAATGCGGATCGCGGGGGTAGGCGATTTCGTGTAACAATCCTTTGCGATCCTTGCAGCGTATGCCGACCTACTGGTCTGGCACAATATCTGAGGCCCGGTTATCTACCGGACCGCCTTCTCCAAATGCCCAATATGCACTTCATGCATCCTAACCTTATTGGTTCGGGGGAATACATCGTACTCTTGCCCACCTGGTAGTGTCATCCTACCCATATTGATCGTGGTCCGGAGACCATTGTTTCACATACCAACGTTGTTAGTTGTTATTTATGCTACCACTGTGGACCTGCAGTCTGCCTAACCGTGATGCTACTGTCACCCAGGCCTTGGTCTGGCTAACTAGGGTATTTCTCGTTCTGACCTTGTTGGTCTGGTACGGTCTATGCTATCGTATCATTCGCCCCGCGACCTGGCACTGTATCCTTGGTACGGTCTACTACGTCTTATCCAGTCTGATGGTCTGGCTTAGTTCGGTTACCACCTATGAAGCACGGGTACCGGTACGGGGTACGGGTACGGTACGGGTACGGGTACGGGAAACGGCAACAACCCAAAAAAATAGGGTGCGAATACGGCGCGGGTAT
>NMUG010000040.1:0-31003 GCA_002855965.1 Monotropa hypopitys
AATCAATTTAATGCTCTTAGAAATTTAATCTTGATTAAATTATATTGATTGTAATTTATCCAATTGTTGCCAAATAATGATATATATTTGTGTGGATCAATTATAATTTAATTTATCTTGGAAATGAACTTAATTGTTAATTTGATTAAGTGTTGGACACTAGTCAAAATTGTAGCACAAATTAAATCACTAAATTAAAGTGATTTACAAAATGTGATTTAATGTTATTCTTTTATAATTAATTACAATCACAAATGAATTGAATTGTATCCTGATTTATTGAGTGATTAATCCCAGTTGGTGCAATTCAAATTCAGATTTGATATGATATATGATTTGGTTTGAATAAAGAAGCTTTTCTTATTAAGAAAATGATTATTATGCTCTTATTTGATTATGGATGCATTTATCATTGTAATTGATTTGTTTCAGAAGCATATACATGTATCAAAGGCATGTACAAAGGGGAGCGTCGGAATCAAATATTAAACCGGAGTTGGCACCGGAATTCCGCACGGAATTCCGACTGGAATTCCTCTTTGATTTTCAAATTTGATTTTCAATTTGGCAGGCTCCACGATCATTCTGGAAGATGAATATTGTGCTGGTCCAGACTTCAATCCAACGTACCTATTCAAGAGAAGTCTATATAAGAAGATTGAAGAATTAAGAAGAAAGTTTACAACTCTCTTTCAACTTCTATTCTCTCAAGCCTTCTTCTCTCAAAGCTCTACAACTTCAAGCTCTGAATTTTCAGTTTACTTACAGTAGAGTTTTTGATTTTATATTAGAGAGAGAATCATTGTAATAGACTTTTAACTTTCATCTCTCTATTAGAAGGATAATCTTATCTTGTAAAGGAGGTGCTGTCCTACTCCTACAAGATTATCCTTGTTTACTTTTACATTATACAAGGTTTAATCCTTGGGTTAGGTTGGAGACTACCTTTGTGTAGAAATCTCAAATTCATTGTAACGGTTGGAGACCACCCTTGAAGGTTCTCAAAGCTTGTAACCGCTAAGGTAGTCACGGGTTGTGATAAGCCTCATGTATAGTGGAACTATCACCAATTGTTGGTAGAGTGGATATAGGTAGGGGAGAGACACGCCCTATTGAACCACTATATATCTTGTGTATATCTCTCTCTTTTATTTTTGTGAAATATTAGAGTATATTGTTGATCCAAAGTTCCAAGAATCAAAACAATCCCGGAAACCTTAACTGTTGCCGTATTGCAACAACTCAGGTGTAACGGAAGGGTTTTGGCTTGATTCTCAAATACGGATTAGAATATATTTAATATATATTCTTGACTGGAAAATTTCAGTTTGTTATTAATTTTTATTTGTTCAAATCAAAAAAATTAAGTCACACTTTTTATTACTAAAGAAGAATTTAAAAGGTTTTAAAAAGCTAGTATACTTTTCTGTTTGACCAATTCACCCCCCCTCTTGGTTGTATTGTGGAATAACACCTTGAAAAAACAAGACTGTTCTCTCTGGCGCTTTCTCCTGAAACTCCCCGATGACGAACTAGAATTAGACATCTGGTGATGCGGCTCCTATATCTTCACTCCCTGGGACGGATTTTTCTTTGGCTCGATCGCTCTAGCACACTCTACCATATCAGCAAACACACGGATCCTTTGGCTCATCACTAGCCACTGGACCGAAGAATGAAGACCCTTTTCGAACTGCTTGGATTTTCTCTCCTCGAAACTCACCAAGTCTATAGCAAACCTTGACAACGCCTGAAATTTCATTGCATACTGGGACACAGTCATCGTCCCCTGCTCCAACTTCTCGAACTTCTCTCATAACTGCTCTCTGAAACTCTCTGGAAAATACTTCCCCTCAAAGCCCGACTGAAACTCGGCCCACGTCATACCTCGAACAGGATCAAGAATGGCATGTGGATCGGCATCTCCACTGGCAAGCAAACTTCCTCGGCGCATCTCTAGGATAGAACTCCACCACTGACTTGCCTCGCTTGTCAACTGATTAGTGGCAAAAGAAATCCACAGCTTATCCTCCGTGATCTCCAAGGTATCTAGCACCTTTCGAATCTCCAATATCCAGTGATCTGCCTCAAGAGGATCTCCCTCGCCATTAAACTTAGGAGGATCCATATGACGGAACTCTCGTAAAGCTTCAATAGTACGGTTACCCGCATTCTCCCGCAGAGCAACAAAACCTCGGCTAGCTTCGACCATAGCGGCCACAAGCTCTCTAGCAAATTGGTTCGGGGCCACTAACCCCTATGGAACAGGAATAGCAGGAGGAACCTCGTTCTCCAATCCACGAGTTCGATCGTTGACTTCCTCACTATGAGCATCTGGGGTTTCCACACTCTGGCGACCGTGACCCCTTCCTCGAGCATGACGAGTTGCCATTTCTACAAGAAATGATTACGGATTTATAAGAGTGAGCGTACGAGACAAAACTCGAGAATTCGCTTAACCAACTAAACATGGATCAATCAAAGAAAAAGAATACCCAACACTATTCTCGAAGGATTTAAACAATAACGGTATCAATCAACAGGGCTATACCTAAGAGAAGAAACAATGCACGATGCATACTCAACGACTCACACAAGCCTATGGATCATGCCAATGTATGCTCAACACATTCACAACACATGCTAGATGATGCAACCAAACACAAAATACAACCCATTGAGACTAAGAGTCTCCCCAAAGGCCTAAGTTTTCGAAACCTAAAGCTTTGATACCAAGTTGTCACGACCCAGATTTTCAAACCATTTTTTTAAAATTAAGTTTATAAAAGATAACTACACATCCATATCTATCCCAATCACACAATATGAGAATCCGAGCATGAATAGGAAATAAATAAAAGTGCATACAAATCATAGAATAAAGGAGAGAGAAAGAAATACGAGTTATAATTTTACAAACCATCTATTCTATTACAAGCTCGAAAGAGTCTAAAGAAATAAATAAAAGATAAAGATGGGGCTTCTTCAAATTCCTTTCCAAATGCTAAGCCTCATGACCTCCAAGAGAAGGGTCAGAACCTGTGGATAAAAATAAGGGCGTACCATGCCAAAGTAGGAAATATCTATCACCTAGCATATCCAAAACTGTCGCGGACTAGTGTGTGAATGTCGAGAATGTAATGCATGCATATGTGTAAAACATAACAAAGGCGATGATCCAACTGCTATCATGTGACCATGATTATACCAATCCATTTCTACCATTTGTGTAACACTTTCCATGCGACTACGTGCCAACTCTACTAGGTATGAACTACCATGCGAAATGCCCGAATAATGATAATAGTAGATTGCCATTTCTTTTCCATTTCATGATAGGTTCACATTTTCATTTGATTCATGGTCTAGTACAATGGACTCACGATGGGAGTGTCTCGCCAAGATCTTCCATGTTATCCAAAGTTTCCAAGTTATCATGTTTCCGCGGTGTAACTTTGATAGGGCGGGATTGGTATAGTAGCCGGCCGACTCACTAACCTTTCCCTTCCGTCATTCTCAAAGGTCGTTGGGAGGGTTAACGTCACCCCCATTGTGCACAACATCGTAGATGGAGCGACCATCCCGTGATCTATCTAACCAAGATCATTCCCGCATACAAATAAATCCATTCCCTTATCCATGTTACCACACTGATCCAGGGTCACCAAGTCACATCAATTTCATTATTTTCAATTCAAGAGAATGTTCATTCTCAAATACCATTTCCTAGACAAGGCAATGATTCAACATATGGAATACCATCCAAATTTCATAGGGGTTCATAATGGACTATGTGACAAGTGACTATTTATGCATTGAAATCAATTACACATGACCAATAGGATTAACACCTCCAATTTACACCAAACATGCCCAATTTCATGAGATACAACCCAATTCAACTATAAAACATCGATTTGACCAAAAGCCCTAAATTGTGAAAGTTAGGGTTTTACACCAAATTGGGGTTTTTCAATAAAATGTTTCAATTACGAAATTGAATATAGACACATGCATATATACCTCTAGAGAGTATAAACACATCATCAATTTCATGATTTAAACCCTTTTCCCATGCCAATTTCATAAACCCATGAGATATGCAAAATTTATTTAAACACTTGCATCTAGGAGGAAGAAGAGAGAATGCACAATCCAAGATAATACTAGGGATGGACATTTCCTACCTCTTAGAAGCTTTCCAAAAACCCTAGGAGTTTGAATTCGGTAGATTGCTTCGAAATGTAGCTTGTTGAGAAGCCCTTGATGTGGAGAACAACCTTCCTTCTTGAGGTTTCTTCAATGGAGGCTTGGAAGCCCTTTGAAAGCTAGAGAGAAGTGACAGGGTTTAGAATGAAGGGAGGTAGAGAGAGAAACGGATTTGAGGGTGTTAGGAACAAATGAATCCCTTAGGGTTTCATTTAGAAGCATAGGGATATATATTTTGACTCACTTTGGACAAAAATACCCTTAAAACTCTTCCCAAATAAGCTGTCCGAACACATCATTTCGATATATGCTCAAGCATATATCGAAATATATGCACCTCTACCAACCTCTAAACGTGCATCATTTCGATATGCACTGCCCTATATATCGATATGTAGGTCCTCTCGGACCATACTCAACCGTGTATATATTTCGATATGCATGCAATGCATATCAAAATATAAACCACACTGTTCAAATTTAACAAAGGGACATATCAAAATACAGGAAAGTATTTCGATATAAAATGGACATTCATTTTGATATGAGGACTTCATATCGAAATGCGCAAGAAGAAAATCTAATCAGTGAGCATTTTATATCGAAATGCAATCGAGATTGAGGAACCAACATATCAAAATGCACATCATTTCGATATAGATGAACCACCATGCCTCATTTCGATATACATTCCCATTGTATATCGAAATGAGCAAGAAGGGAAAATGAGTAGAATATTATTCATATCGAAATGCACCTAATGTATATCAAAATATAAGAGGATTTTAAGGATGATTTGGAACGTTTTGGGCCGTAACTTCCTTGTCCGAACTCCGGTTGACATGATTCCAGTTGCGTTGGATTCGTAATCAAATTCTCTACCACATACTAGGGTCAACCACCTAAAAATCACGACAAGATTTTGAGATCAACCTAAATCAAGATTTATAAATCAACTTAAGGTGCGAATCTAATTCCGGAAATATTTATAAAAATACGAGTCGTTACATGGGAAAGGAAGAGAGAGAAGCTCTTGCCAAAAATGAAGGGTTTCACGACCCTAGGGATATATAAACAACCCATAGAAAAGACCAAAATGCCCCCAATAAAATCTTATTAGGAGCCCTGTGCACCAGTGCATAAATTGAGCAACATTGCACCAGTGCACCACCGATGCAGCTGGGCAATGTGTCTATCAAGCTACCTTGCACCGGTGCACCAACCACTGTATAGACACCCAATTTTTCTTTCAAGCCCAACTTCATCCCGAGCCATCCTGAGACACCCCGAACCGATCTAAGACCATCAGGAACCAATTGAACTTACCACAACATGTCATTGGACTCAATTGGAGAAGGATAGTCGAGACATAGAATCATCAAACAATTCCTAAACCTTGGGACGATAATCCAAAAGAGTTTCCAACGTTAATTAGAGGCAAACGGCCCTATGAACTTCTATCGAGGATCAATATATTTGATTTAAAGAATGAATATATTTTTGGAAAATATTTATAAAAATACGAGTTGTGACAGGTACTGTTCATGGGATCTGATCCCCGACAGAACTGTCCGACCTAATTAAGCTATCTCTTGTCTTCTTCAAACAAGAGACTAACTTAAGCTTCGTAGGCCCCATCAATCACAATCGATCGGTGGGCACCGACCCTTATTTTACAAAAGCCTAGCAGGAGTATCCATTATTTGTCTTTGCAGGGACCCACGAGAGCCTACGAACCTAGTACCGATCATCCCAATCCGGACTGTCGATGATGACCCACGATCCTAAGAGCCAGTCAACAGGAAAGCAGAAGTAGGAACCCGGCCACCACAATTGGTGATTCTACTGGGGACGATAACACTCTCCAGACCTTTGGTGGTATTTCTAGTTTCTCTCAGCTCTCCTGATCCATGGGAACCGAACTCTCGCACCTGGAAGTGAACACCGAGTTCTCCGAAATTCCTCCACCTCCCCTGTCGGTAATAATCCTCCATCAGTCTGTAGGAATACTTGACCCAGCTATCGGTCATGCCCTAGCTGGGACTAGCTCTGATATGACAGTCATCATGGATAGAATGATGAGGGAGAAGAACGCAGAGATAACCCTCCTGAAAGAGCAGGTCACTAAGCTGAGCCATCCGATCCCTCGAGAATCCTCTGCAACATCAAAGTCTAGGGAAAGAAGTCGGCATAGACCCAGAAAGGAAAAGATCGGAGCAGATCCACTACGGCAGTCGGCAAGGGGACATTAGGAGGACTTTGAGCTACAAGGCCACGATGGGACCTCTCTGAATGCTCGATCCTTAATAGTATCAGATGGAACATTGTATGTGTATAACCATGGGGTCTTCGTCCCTATCCAACAAAAGAAGCAGGAACGAGCCCCCCACAGTCTGGAGAGGACCCACCGATGCAGGCACTGACACCACACCTCCTCCTCACCCTGAAGAGATGATAGAGCTGAGCACTGCCGATATAGGGGGAGTCAGACTCCAAAGGACCCACTGGCAAATGCCCTTCGAAATGTAGACGCAAGGCTTTGGCAGCTCAGTACCACTCCGTACTCCCGGACAATCGAATCGGCAACAATCTCGACTGGGTTTCACTTGCCGAAATCTGCCAGGTATGAGCCCAAATTTGATGCGTATACTCATCTTATTTACTTTCGATAGGTGATGTCCCTCTATACAGCCGACGAAGCTGTCATGTGCAAGGTCTTTCCCACAAGCTTGGGAACTCTAGGATCCCTGTGGTTCAATAAGCTCCCAAGAATATCCATCTGGAGCTTCAGAGACCTTGAGCGGGCATTCCTTGCTCATTTCATCACGAGCACCACACAGAAGAAAGATGTTGATGCCCTAATAAGCCTCCGGAAGCGATAGGGAGAATCTCTCCAGCAATATACTATCCAGGAATGCGACCAGAGCATCGTGGCCACCTCCTTCAAGATGGGTCTTGAGACCGACAGTCTTATCTTCCGGGAGCTCATAATAAATCATCTGGAGGACATGGAAGACCTCATACAAAGGGTGGACAAATTCTATCAATTGGAGGACCTCCTGGCTAACCGCATAGTCCGACGAGCATCTGGTCGATCGCTTCAGTCCCTCAGACCTGCCCCCGTCGACAAATCAATGTGGTGAAGGCATGGGTGTTTCGGAGACCAAAATTGGAGGACTATGTGTCTGAGGTGACAATCTTCTCCGAGTCAACTTACATGGTTCTCAAGCAAGTCCGAGACCTGTCCTTCTATAGGTGTCCGGATAAAAAATAGAAATAGAGGCAAACTATGTTGGTCACGCATTCTGCACCTATTACAAGGAGAAGGGTACTACACCAATTCCTTCCAACCATTTAAGGCCTACATGGAACTCCTGGTCTGGCAGGGTCATCTCGATCGGTGGATCGATAGGCAAAAGACCCAAGAAGTGGCCTGGAAGCCCAGACCAGCAGCCGGAGCAGAGGAAAACATCTCACTTATCCCATAGGCGACCGGTTACGCCTCTGGATACTTGTACTTTCAAGAGGGATTAATGACTTGTTCTTTTAATTCATTAATGAAAATTGTTTTACTGCCATTCATATTTACTCTAGTTCACAAGTCTTGGCAGGATCAGGGGACATTCCCCCCCCATAGAAAAGGAAGGGATCAATTTGAGGCGAACTATCTCCGGCATAAATGGAGACAACTGCCAGTATGAAGCACAGTTTGGCCACTTCGGTAGGCATGGCTCCAGTAGGGTCCGGTTGGAGCGTGATATGAACCTATCGTCCACTACCGTATGAGCCTGGCACCTCCATCCCTTATTACGGGATTATTCAACAAAGGTCCGGCCACTCCGATACGCATAGCTATGGTAGGGTCTGCTTGGAGTATGATATGAATCTTTTGTCCATCACTGCATACGCCTGGCACCTCTATCCCTCATTATGAGATTATTCAGCAATGGTCTACCCACTCCGGTAGGTGTGGCTCTAGCAGGGTCCGCTTGGTGTTAAAGTATGTATTCTCTCTCATGGTGTTCCGAAAGATAGAGTATCATGTTCTAGAAGATAGTGATTCATGTTGCAGACTTTAGTTCTTGACTATGTGTTATTCTGGTAGATAAAGCCTCATATTCCAGAAGATGGCGATTAATGCTACAGACTCCTGGTCTTGATCATGTGTTGTTCCGGAAGATAGTGTCCTTTCTTCCAGTAGATGATTTTTGATTATATTGGTCATCCCTGTCTCATGTGTGATCTTCTGGTAGATCACACCTTGTGTTCCACTAGATCAGAGAGTTGGGCCATTATAGCCCATTGTGTATGTCGGTTGTGATCCAGCCTTCTTTCTATATAAACCCTGTAATAGCTCATTATTTGGTACTGAATAAAGTAGTTCTACTTGGTTTTTCCATTCTCTCAATCTTTTCTCTAAATGTTTACATGGTATCAAAGCATGAAGACTCATCGTCATAAAGAAGATCCAAAAACCAGTTCAATAAAATTAAGAAATTCAAGATTTCTGCATTTCATTTGTTTCTGAGATTCATCAATGGCGTCTGATGTCATTTCATCATCACTAAAGTTCCTCATCGGCAACTTCCAAAGCTTTATTACCTTAAAGCTTGATTCAAATAATTACTTGGCATGGAAAACTCAGGTTGAAACTGCATTGTTTGCTAATGGTCTGTCTGAACTAATCAGTAAGAATCATGTTATTCCCAATGTAGAGATACAGGACATTACAGGTGATAAAACTGATAACTCCGATCGCCTAAAATGGGAAGCTGCTGATAAACTCTTGTTATCTTGTCTCATTGCTACCTTAACTCCTATTGTTCTTCCTCATGTAATTGGTTCTCACCGTGTGGTTGAATTCTATACTAAACTAGAGGAAAGATTTAGTAATCTATCAAGAACTCATATTATGGATTTGAAAAGAAAATTTTATTCCACCAAGAAAATCTATGGAATGGAAGAATATCTTGATACCATCAAGATTATCCTTCAAAAACTTGATATGTCAGGCTATCATATTGATGAAGAGGATGTTGTTTTTCACACACTTAATGGCCTACCAGATGAGGTTTATTGTACATTTAAGCAAGCTATCAGAACTAGGTCTAACACAAACAATCTGAAGTTTTGTGAGTTATACTCCATGTTGATGGCTAAAGACCTAAGAGCTTGAACAGCAATGTCTCCAAATATCAAGAAAGTCAGAACTTGAATCTGCTAAACCAAAACAAGTCAAGCAGTGGTTATAATAATGATGGCAATGGCAGAAGGTACAAAGGAAATTCTAGAAATGCTAACCCATGTCAAATCTGTGGAAATCCAATCATCTTGCAGATAGATGCTGGTTCAGACTTGATACTAATTTTCGGCCACAATTTCAGAGGTCTGGTAATATAGGGAATGAAAATCAAGGTAATAATTTCAGACCAAGGTATCAAGTGAATATTGCTTCTCAATTCACACCCAATAATCAAAGTAGCTACAATGATAATCTTCATGGTCAACATTATGCTGCAAACAACTCTAATTACTATGGAGGGAGTCAAATATCACCTTGGTATCTTGATTCTGGAGCCACCACACATGTCACCAACAATGAGAATAACATCTCTCAACCTACTCAGTCCCATCCAAGCCAGGTGATGGTAGGTAATGGGCAATATGTTCAGGTTTAGAAAATAGGTAACTGTCAGCTAAATTTTCCTCACCGGAACATTGATCTTAACAATATTTTACATGCTCCAAATATTTCATATAACCTTCTATTTGTTTTTCGTATTGCCTTAGACAATAACTGTAGAATTATTTTTGACTCCAATGGTTATATGATACAGGACCTGAGCACCAATCAAATTATGCACAAGGGAACTTGTCATCAAGGCCTTTATCCCCTTCATCCTTCTTTTAGCAAGACTCAAGATCATGCTACTCTCATTGGAGCTTCTTCTAAATAGAACTATGGCATAGGAGATTAGGGCACCCTAATAGTGATATGATTAGATATCTCATTTCCAAGAACAAAATTCAAACTAATGGTAGTATTAATAGTTTTAAGTGCTATGCTTGTAACTGTAGGAAAAGCCATAAACTGTCTTTTGTGTCCTCCAATTCTAAGTCTGTGAAAGCTTTTGATCTTGTTCATGTTGATGTCTGGGGTCCTGTCCTAGTCAACTCCTTCACTGGTTATAGATACTACTTGTTGTTAATTGATGACTTTACCAGATACAGTTGGTTGTTTCCCTTATATTTGAAAAGTGATGTTTTTGAAAAAATTGAAAACTTCAGAAAATTTGTTACAAATCAGTTCAACTCAAATATCAAGATCATCAGATCTGATTGTGGTGGTGAATTTCTCAACAAGCTCATGACCAAACTATTTAATACTTTTGGTATCCTGCAAGAGACTTCTTGCCCTTATACACCTCAACAGAATGGCCTAGTTGAAAGGAAACATACTCATATTGTTGAAACTACAATAACTCTCCTTCAACAAGCTCAAATGCCCATAAAATTTTGGCTTGAAGCTATGACCTTGTTCATGTATCTTATCAATAGGCTCCCTCACTTATCCCTAAAGTTTGACATACCCTATGATAGACTGTACAAACATTCTTCTGACTATCTTATCTTAAGACCTTTTGGATGTGCTTGTTTTCCTTATGTTAGACCATATAACTCAAACAAGCTAGAACCAAGATAAAAAATGTGTGTGTTCATTGGTTACTCTCTTAGAACTAAAGGATATAAATGCCTTGATCTTGTCACCAATAGAGTTTACCTTACTAGACATGTGAACTTTATTGAGAATGAGTTTCCTTATAAAATTATTATAAATTCAATAACTAGTAGTTTATATAGTAACCAAAGTGACTCTGACAAGATCATTTCTTTTCAAACAAATAATAATAATAATTCTACTCCTTTACTTGAAAATAGTGATATTAATAACAACATCTCATCTACCACTCAATCTCAAAGTATATCTACAAGCTGCCAAGATAATTCAACTGCCCCTACACATCAGATGATCACTAGGTCTAAGAGTTCTCTTAATAATCAAGTTAATTTAGAGAATCAACCTAAGACTTGTACTAACAGAACTAGTCATTCTATGATCACAAGATCTAAAAGCAGAAATGAAAATAACACTAATCAAATAAATATTCACATTCAAAACTGGTATGAAGAAGAACCTAAGACATTCAAAGAATCCATGACCTCTCCTGAACGGAGACAAGCAATGCTTGAAGAATATAATGCTCTCTTATCACAGAATACCTGGACCCCTGGTTCTCCTCCTCTTAACACACCTATTGTTGGATGCAAGTGGACCTATAAGATTAAAAGAAACCTAGATGGCACCATAGCTAGATATAAAGCTAGGCTAGTGGCCAATGGATTTCAACTGACTGAGGGCATTGATTACACTGAAACTTTCAGTCCAGTTATAAAGCAACCTACAGTTAGGGTTGTTATACCATTAGTTGTTCAACATGAATGGGAGATTAAACAATTAGATGTTTCTAATGCATTCCTTCATGGTAATTTACAAGAGCAGGTGTATCTATAACAACCTCAAGGTTTTGTTGACTATACCTCTTCAGATAAGGTATGTCTTCTACACAAAGCTATATATGGCCTAAAACAAGCTCCAAGAGCTTGGTATGATATGCTATCTACATATCGTATTCATCTAGGGTACAAGAAAAGTTTGGCAGACTCCTCGCTTTTTGTGCTTCATCAAGATCAAAATCTAATATATGTTTTAATATATATATAGATGACATACTTATAACGGGTAATAACAGAAATTTGATTCAAGACATAATAAAACATCTACATACTAAATTTGCACTTAAAGAACTAGGAGACTTGAACTATTTCCTAGGTATGGAAGTCTTTAAAATTGACAATGGTCTATTTTTATGTCAGAAAAAGTATGCAAGTGATTTATTAAAGAAAGCTGGAATGACAAATTGTACTACTTACTCAACTCCTTTATCTCTCAGAAAGTACTCATACAAACCAACTCTTATGACCAATCCAGAACTCTACAGATCTATAGCTGGGTCACTTCAGTATCTTACCTTAACTAGACCTGACATTGCATATGATGTGAATAGTGTTTGTCAACACATGCACATGCCTCTAGAAGATCATTTTATTGAGATCAAACGTATTCTTAGATACATCAAAGGAACTCTGAATTATGGGTTAACATTTAACAAAGGGACATCTAATATTGTATCCTTCTCTGATGCTGATTGGGCAGGAGATTTCCATGATAGAAGATCCACAGGTGGCTACTATGTGTTTATTGGAAAAAATATTGTTTCTTGGTCTGCCAAGAAACAATCTACAGTGGCAAGGTCATCTACTGAAACTGAATATAAGGCCTTGGCTAATACTGCCTCTGAGGTTCTATGGATGATACAAATAATGAAGGATCTTAAAATGTACAATCCTGAGAGAAGATGATTCAGAAACAACTTCAAGTTAATCATGTTCCAACAGAACATCAAATTGCTAACATATTCACCAAACCCTCACTAGTTCAAGGTTTGAATACCTGAGAAGCAAACTAAAGCTAAACTGCTCCCAGCTTTAGTTTGAGGGGGGGTGTTAAAGTATGTATTCTCTCTCATGGTGTTCCGAAAGATAGAGTATCGTGTTCCAGAAGATAGTGATTCATGTTGCAGACTTTAGTTCTTGACTATGTGTTGTTCCGGTAGATAAAGCCTCATGTTCGAGAAGATAACGATTAATGCTGCAGACTCCTGGTCTTGATCATGTGTTGTTCCGGAAGATAGTGTCCTTTCTTCCAGTAGATGATTGTTGATCATATTGGTCATCCCTGTCTCATGTGTAATCTTCTTGTAGATCACACCTTGTGTTCCAGTAGATCAGAGTCTAAATTTGGGCCATTACAACCCATTGTATATGTCGGTTGTGATCCAGCCTTCTTTCTATATAAACCTTATAACAGCTCATTATTTGGTATTGAATGAAATAGTTCTACTTGGTTTTTCCATTTTCTCAATCTTTTCTCTAAATGTTTACACTTGGAGCGTGATATGATCCTGTCATCCACCACCACATGAGTCCGACACCTCCATCCCTTATTACAGTATCATATCCTAAGGCCCGACCACTTGGCTCTGGCAGGGTCTACTTGGAGCGTGATGTGAACATGTTGTCCACCACCGCATGAGCCTGGTACCTCCATCCCTCATTATGGGATCATTCAGCAAAGGTTCGGCCACTCCAGTAGGCGTGGCTCCGACAGGGCCTGCTTGGAGCATGATATGAACCTGTCGTCCACCACCGCATGAGCCCGGTGCCTCCATCCCTCGTTCCAGACACTCTGGTAGGCATGGCTCCGACAGGGTCCGCTTGGAGCATGATATGAACCTATCGTCCACCACCGCATGAGCCTAGTACCTCTATCCCTCATTATGGGATCATTCAGCAAAGGTTCAGCCACTTCGGTAGGTGTGCCTCTGGCAGGGTCGGATTGGAGTGTGATATGAACCTATCATCCACCATCACATGAGCCTGGTGCCTCCATCCCTCATTACAAGATCATCTACTAAGGTACGACCACTCACCCAGGCGTGGCTCTGGCAGGGTTCGCTTGGAGTATGATATGAACATGTCGTCTACCACCGCATGAGCCCGACATCTTCATCCATTTTCACGGGATGTCCAATTTTTACTGCCATCTGCAGGGCAACTATTTCAGTCCGTGATTATCCAGACCTCAATCACTAACAGAGCCATCTCCTTATAAATGGAGTCTTTAGTCTATATCCTTTTGGATCTCTATTGAAGGATCTATTTCAATCGGTCATTATCTGGACCTTAATAACTAACGGAGCCATCTCCTTATAAATGGACTCCTCGGTCTATATCCTTCCAGATCTCTATTGAAGGATCTATTTTAGTCAGTCATTATCCAGACCTCAATTACTGACAGAGCCATCTCCTTATAAATGGACTCTTTAGTCTATATCCTTCTAGATCTCTATTGAAGGATCTATTTCAGTCGGTCATTATCCGGACCTCAATTATTGACAGAGCCATCTACTTATAAATGGACTCCTCGGTCTATATCCTTTCGGATCTCTATTGAAGGATCTATTTCAGTCGGTCATTATCCGGACCTCAATTACTGACGTAGCCATCTCCTTATAAATGGACTCCTCAGTCTATATCCTTCCAGATCTCTATTGAAGGATCTATTTCGGTTGGTCATTATCCGGACCTCAATTGCTGACGGAGCCATCTCCTTATAAATGGACTCCTCGGTCTATATCCTTTCAGATCTCTATTGAAATATCTATTTCAGTCGGTCATTATCTGAATCTCAATTACTAACGGATCCATCTCCTTATAAGAGGGCCCCTTAGTCTACCCCTTCAGATTTCTATTAAGGGATCTATATCTATCTGACACCCTCCAGAAGTAAAAGAGCTAACACCGAAAAAATTACAACTTTTGTATTAACATTACAATAACAAAATGATATAGCATAAAGAACAAAGAGAACTATGCTATGAATGCTCCAGTGGGAGTACCTCCGGCAGGTCAACGATAGACTCCCTATCTGGAAGCTCCAAGCAAGGAACCTCACACTCCGGCACATGTACCTCAGCCCGGAGAGGTGAATCCTCAAGTACCCCTGTGGTGTCGAGTGCCATCTTCCATGCTTCTTTGAAGGTTAGGTTGTAGCCTCCTCTGAAGCCAACCTCATGAGCCTCAGGGCATAGTTCATGTATATGTCGACTGTACTCTTCTCTAGCATCATTGAACCCCTCAGCATATGCCTTGGTGTCTGCATCGGCTACGGCCTTCTGAAGCCTCTCTTTAAATTCTTCGATCTGTTAAAGATTACACCTAGCTCTGGCAAGTCTTTCTTCCAGATGGCTCACCTTCGCCATCGCCTCCTCAATTTGTTAGAGGAGGAGGTCTTTCTGAGCTGTGATGGGTCCAAGATCATTCTCTGCCTTTCTAGCCTGGCATTCCCATCTATAAGCCCTCTGAAGAGCTTCTTGAGTGGCCCTATACATCCCGGAGAAGCATTGTCAAGCCTGCAGGACCAAAAGCATCATTAGCAAGAGACACGACAACCTCAATAAAAAAGCTCCCGGTACCTTTATAAGGCTTGTTCTGACGTAATTGTATATCCCCACCACTGAGGTTGGAAGGATCCTCATATCTTCCAGAAGATCGATTGCCCGGATAAGGGGGTGCGCAACCTTTGGGTCTGCATGCACGTTGTCCGTCATCATCAAGGGCACCCCAAAGTATTTGTAAAATGTCGGCGCCCATCGTGCTGGCGGGTTCAGGTCATCTAGACGAGGGCCAGCATTACAAGTCAAATCATACACGGTCCTAGGCGGCATATCTTCAAAGTCAAGGGGTTTCTCTTTCACCCCTCACAGTTCGGGAGAAACATGTAGAGGGACAAGCGGGCTGCTAGAAGTGGCCTCCTCGACCGGAGCGATTGTTTGGTCTAGCTGGCAAACTGGAGCTTCTCTAACTGACAAGGTCTCCCTCCCGAAGTATTGGAAAAGGCTGGGTTTCTTCCGAGTGAGGGCTTGTACACGAGGAATCATCGACACCTTCCTCTTCCCTCTGGCCTTCCGGTCCCCAAGAAAACTTCGATACGTCGACTCGTATCCAAGAAGGGTGGTGGCATCCATGCCCTCACATCTTAGCAGCGCTTCGATCTGAGCCACCGAAGTATCCCTACTAATGAATTTGTAGATCACTGACACGTCTGGATCGTCTGGCTTGGTCGACATAGGGTGTCAACGCTCCTCGCTCTAGTTGAACTTGTACTCGCCATATAGTTGAAGGTAGGTACTTTCCCACCTCTCAGAGTCTGGCAGCCTCGAAAAAACATCCTCGTATAGTTTCTGGGCAGTGAGGAAGCATCTGTCAGACGCTCAGTTTTGGGAAAGAGAAAATAATCCCATAAGATCTACCACATAAAACTGCAGTCCATCTCTATCACACATTGCCCGGGCGCAGCCAATGATCCGATAGCTTTGACTGATAGTTGACTGGGAGTAAGATTGAACGAGCATAAGAATGACCGAAGAAAGGTGGAAAAGGGGATCTGCAATCCTCCTTCGGTTATTGCCATAAGAGGGACCGTCACAAGCTCTACCGTATAAGCGACCTCAGACCCCACCTCTGCAAAAGTCACCGACATCAAAATTTTATACCGATGATAGAATTCATCAATTTTGGGGAGTTCACCCTAAAAATAATCCAAATAGGGGAAAGGGCGGTCCCCACTAGGCCCTCTGACCAGCCGTCCAAGGGCTTTGTTCGGACGATCCCCTAAGGCCACACATATGGTTTCGGCCTCATTAAAGAAGCATCGAACAATGTTGCTACGGTCAGGTAGTCAGGGCTGCCTCAAAGTGGGGGCTTCTGGAGCCAAGCTAACGGATGGAGCAGACTCCTCGCAACTCTCTCGAAATAATGAATCAGAATCTGAACTCAAAGTAGACAAAATAAGGATCACCTAATCCATGACGGTTGAAGTAAATTCAATGGCCGAAGGATGAGAAGCTCTCCGGAGGATCTTCTTATAAAAAGTAAGTACCGTACGTTCAACCACATTAGCATATTTATAGGCTCAGCTTAGGTACAGATCAAAACTATCAGAAAATTAATTTTTTACACCAATATTGAGTGATGCCATTTGACCAATGAATCGGGATGTGATGCATGGCAGAATACTGACATCCATAAATATTTATCAACTTGCCAACTATCAAATGATGTCAATATTTAGCCCCCAAGGCACCATCCCCCCGAAGCTTAGCATCCGTCTCTCCAGGATCAATCTTTGCTAATAAAGTTCAGAACGATTAAGGGGCTATTGTGGTAGCTAGACCTTGGCCTCGAGGAATTGAATATGTTAGAATTGAGTGTTATGTCAGGCCCTAAAAACCCAGCGAATCCCCGGCCCGTCAGCCTCAAGGACCTTCGGCAGATACCTATGACCGAAGGGCTGGGCTGACAGTCCGTTAGCCCTCCCCGGCAAAACAGAACAAATATCCCAAATGAGGCAATCTGTATCTCAAGACACACAATGCCATAAAAGCGTCTGGTCGGATCAGGGATTGTCGGATAGGTAATCACCAGACCTCCGGCTACCATGCCATTCGGTAAATCATCATACACTATCCTTGTGGCAAGCAAGTGGCTCCCATGCGATCGGCTATCTAGCGGAGAGTTCATCTTCCGGCAACCCCAGCACGGAGCGCATCATATACCCGCTCATGGATCCCCCATTCGTATGACCAACCCAGCCCAGCGACTATACCGGCCCACTTTTGGTCCAACACATGCACCACTCGGGACCAGTGTCATACGGGGGAGCCCACGATGCACGGTTCACGTGCCAATCTTGATCCCTAAGTCAGCCTTCCACTATAAATAGTACCCCTTAAGGGGTACTGTTCACGAGATCTGATCCCTAACAGAACTGTCTGGCCTAATTATGCTATCTTTTGTCTTCTTCAAACAAGAGACTAACTTAAGCTTCGGAGGCCTTATCGGTCACAACTGATCAGTGGGCACTAACCCTTGTTTTGTAGGAGCCCATCTGGAGGATCCCTTATTTGTCTTTGCAGGGACCTGCAAGAGCCTCCGGACCTAGTACCGATCATCCCGATTTGGATCGCCACCGACGACCCGTGATCCGAAGAGCCAGTCGACAGGAAAGCAGAAGCAGGAATCCGGCCTCCATACTATATGACCCATAAAATTTTGAGAGACAAGTTGAAGATGATGCGAGCTTTCACAGTAATTTTGACATAGTACCCCTATGTCATACCATAGGGGATTACTTAGGACATGGTCTTCCCACTCCACCATGCTTTGTAATACCCCATAATGCCAACAGATTCATATTTAATTCAAGGATTCCCCTTTATTTACCTCATTTTTATGGGTATAAATCGGAAAGTCCTTGTTTGCATATGGAAAATTTATAGAAGTAGTGAGGTCTATATTAGAGGAACATCATTGGGAGGAGGAAGTCTTTATGTGATTATTTTATTATTCTTTACATAATGAGCAACAATATTGGTTAAACTCTTTTCTACCTCATTCAATTTATTCTTGGCCCGATATGCAAGAAAAAAATTTCGAACAATTTTGCTCAAATCATGAATCTTACAACTCGGTATATTAGAGAAAGTTGATGGGGAGTCCTTCTCTAACCATTGGTGGCAGTTTTGTAGAATTTTATATTCTTGGAACAACCATAATTGTGAATTAGGAAAACTCCTTTGTGCTTTTTATAAATCTTTGTACTTAGACACGTGCAAATTTATTGAAAATAATCGTGGTGGAATTTTTTTGCATAATACTCCAGAATATGTTTTCCATTATCTTAATGAGTTGTCCTTAAAATTTCAACCAATAAGTCAAAGTTAAAAGTTTAAAACAATTGAGTTTTTAGAAATATCAAATGTGAGTTCAATCCCATATTTGTGTGAGATGGAAGAAATGGGTTCGGAAAACATTTTTTAAAATGAACCATGTGAGGATGAAAATCATGCATCGAGTATTCCATCAATTGTGTCAAGTCTAGTAGAGAATGGAAATTCACTCTTACCCATTGATAATATTATTGATGTTGGCCTTCATGTTAAGCCTCCACAAGTCCCAACATTTATTTTGACAAAATGAATTGATTTTCTTGGTGTTGATGCTTTTCATTGGGCTTATATTCCTCACTTAATCGACCTCGTCAATTCCTTGAAAGTTAATTTGTTTTGGCTTTCTAGTCTAGTGGAACTCAAATTGTTGAGACCTTATCTACGTGGCCGCTTTTCAAAATATCTTATTCTGTGGACATGACATTTTAATATATTTTCAATTGTCTACAATGGGATGATTTGAAAAGTGCACATGTTAAGGAGTGGTATGGGTATGCCATCCACTACTTATTATATTATAGTAATTTAATTGTTCTCTTGTTAGTTTAGAATTTTATTTTCTTCTCTCATTTTCTTATTATCTGTTAGATTTATCTAGTTAGTTTTTATGTTTTTTCTTATCTTATGCGAACATTGTTTTCTAGTCCCTTTTGTCTTCTAGCTTTTTGTTAGATCTTATGCAGAGCGGGGCTTGGATCACCATTGATACAACTTTTCCATTCCTTTGCTTTCCCATCTTGCATGGTTGCATCTCATTATTTTATGCATTGAGAGCACTGTATATTTTAAGTTGGGGGTAGGAAACTTCGTTTATTTTATTTTATTTTTTATTGTTCTAGGTCTCATTTTTGTTTTTTTAAAATTGTTTTTATGATGGTCTAGTATTACCACCCATTTTTATAGCCTTAGAAGTAACTTATCTGAGATTACCTCAGCAAAGTAAGGATGGATGTGAAAAACGATTGGCTTTGTTTCTTGGCAATAGAGAAATTTACCTGTCAAATGCCACCCTACCCCCAAATTTCGTGAGACACCTTCTCTAGTCTACTATTAAGTGAAAAGTCAGTGAGAAAAGTAAATCTCATTTTGTCTGCATTAAGGACAGGTGGGTTAGATTAGGTAGTAAATTTGTTTTACTTGGATTTTGAGATTATGTAAATTCAACTCTTATGAAAAAAATTGAAAGGAATTTGTTGAGCCTCTTTAAAATATTTATGTGGTATCTTAGTTTTTTAGGATAACAATCTGCAAAAATTTATCATGGCACTTAGTTTTTAGCACCTTTGAACTTCATGTATATTTTAGGCTAAAGTCACTTGCGAGTTACAACTTAAGTGTCTTGATGGCTATATTATTGGAGACTTATGCACAATGTGAGTTTCGAGCCTTCTCTTTCATTGGAGTGGTGTCAAATAAACTCTTTTTGTCACATAAAAATTTACTCGTTGATTGATCTCATTATCTTTGTTGACAAGTATTGTGAATTTTTTGCATAATAGACCCATATGTTTAGTTTTGGAATGTATGATTGATATTACCCTTAGGAAAATATTATAGGAAATGTTTAAAAATGTTTGAACCGGTTCGTTTCTTTCTATTATTTATCCCTTGCCAGTCCATTGAGCCTTCTATATGAAACCTTTTCTTGTTCAACTCCACCATCTATATTGTGTCTTGAGAATGTTAATAAAATCATGTAAAAA
Organism: Monotropa hypopitys; assembly: GCA_002855965.1. Classification (NCBI taxonomy): domain Eukaryota; kingdom Viridiplantae; phylum Streptophyta; class Magnoliopsida; order Ericales; family Ericaceae; genus Monotropa; species Monotropa hypopitys. Next base: position 20,384 of record NMUG010000040.1, read on the forward strand.
TATTTTTTTGAAAAAATAATGTGGTGAATGTGAATCATTGTGCTCATTGATGGTGAACCTTCCCTAAAGAGAAAAACATATTCATGAAAAATGCAAAATATAAAAATGAATAAGTTGGGGGTCACCTATTTCATTGTGAAGAAAAAAAAGAAATATATATTCTTAATGATTGGGAGATGTTGAAGGGGGAAGAAAGAAAAAGAAAAAAAGAAAAGAATTTGCAGAGTTAAAAACAAAAATTGAGAAACAAGTTAGGTGGTGAGGGCTCCATCATTTATTTTGCCCTCTACATTTATTGATAGCCTATTATCAAGCACAGAAATATCATACCTTTAGCCCAATACATTTTCCCTTACCTAACAATATAACCAAAATTAAAGATCTATTTGATCCTTGGGGTAATAGATTGTAGTTTGACAGAGGGATAGAAGAAATTCCAATACTTGGTTTTTTATGGGATCGTTGTCCACTGTTATAAAGCTTTTATTTTACGTTCAAATGTAGAGTATATTCTAATTTCTAATTTACATAATTTCCATCCCAGACATATGAGAGTTGTAAAATGCATCCTTGTTTTGAGTGATTTACTTGTTGAGTGCATGGCACAGTGAGAATTGAAGTCAATACTCAATCTGGAAAGATTTTGGGTTGTTTCTTGCTTGTGACTTAAGCTTTATTCACACATACTAAGTCAAGATGCCACGACATATTTTCATGATTTGACATCCTATAGAACTTTGTTTAGCCCATTGTATCTTTTTGAGAATCCATGTTCTATGCTGAAAATAAATATTTTTAGTTAGCTTGCAGATTCTTAATTTTAATTGTAAAAGAATTTCTTAAGAGTTTAGATGTATTTTATGGGTTATCACTACTGAAAATCCTCATGAGACCCTACTCATCCTACTGGAGTTGCTCGAGGGTTTAAAGGAACTATCCATTCATTTACCTATCCATTCTTTTCTTTATTTTATTTTCAAGTCTAAGTAGGAAGGTTTGCTAGGAACTAGCAAATGATAAGATGAGGGTGTGATAGACACGTAATTTTGTATATTTACTGTGTCTATTATCTCCTATTTTGTTATAATTTGTCATATATTTATTTCTATTTAGTTCATATTTGCATTTAATGTGTTTTCAAAGTGTTTACATGTTTTTTTGGATTAATTAGAAATTTTTAGACAAGCTCAGAAGTCCCTCGAGATATTCCATGCCTTTAAAAATATTTGTTGAAGCCTAAATGATCATTCAAAATCATCAAAGGTAAGCCTCGAGTCAAAGGAATCATCAAAAGATGCCAAGAATAAAAAAGGGACAATGTTTACCGATAACCAGCTCCAAACATGGTTACCAATAACCAAACACCAAATAGAAGATCCAGACACATGGGTTACTGGTAACATGGCAAGGCCAGTTACCGATAACCGAAGCTCAATTAAAGATATAGAGCCACACATTACCATTAATGTAGAAAAGCAAGTCATCGGTAACCGGAGTTCCAATTGCAGATCCAGGGACCTGGGTTACCGATAATGTGGCAAAGCTAGTTACTAGTAACCCGATGCACGGACACATTTTTGGAAACAATGGTTATGTAGATAAGGAATGCTTGGATTTCAAAATTTGTGAGATATTTGGGAACTTTTGAATTTTGAAAGAAAATATCTGATTTTATGGAATGGGATACATTTTGGCATTAGAAATGAGGAAAGGGAGTTGTTACATATAGGGGGGATTCATGGGGTTTGAAAAAGTTTTTTTAGTTTTTCTTTTACATTTAGTTTTTCTTTTATGTTTAGTTTTTGAGTAGTTTAGTTATATACAATAGTTTTAAGGTGTAGCTGTTGTAACATTTTGGAGGAGAGGATTACTATTCAGATAATTTTATTGTGTTTTTTGATTCTGTTGATTGTCCCAAACCTCGCAAGTTCTTTTACTAATCTGAGTATTTGTTTTTATCAGTTTATTCAATTCAAATGGCATTCATAAGTTTCATTCCTCAATTTATTGTTTATTTTTTCATTACTAGGAGTAGTTAAACCTCTCGGGGTTTGATCTGAGGAGAAACAGCAAAAAGTATGAAGTAAATAAACTCTTGATCTTATCAAAATGTTTTTCACGATGAAATCTTCTGAGGAAAGACTCTATGTTTGCACGGAGTCATGACTCGTGTTTAAAAACTTATTTTCTCATTGATAGCTTCCAGAGTATAACTCAATGTTTGTACGAAGTTTGTGTATCAGATTTATTAAATCATTTTTCACATCAGAAAGCTCTGCGTCCTCACTTGCTCTCTCTTTATCTGAACTAGATTCATCATTTTCTGACTCATAAAATTCTGCAACTCCTATTTTTTGGATAGATGATTGGTTGAATGATCTAGTGACAGGTACAACATCAACATCCTCAGTCGAAACTTCATACGCTTGTAGAATCGCAGTAACTATGTTACCGAAGGGTAAGCTGCATTGATGATCATCTATCGAAGCACTCATCTCTCTCATAATAGTATACCCTAGACATACTTTATTCCTCATGATCATGTTATACATCAAGTAGAGAGAGTAGGGATGAATATCAAAAAAGTGACCCATCTTGGGCGTTATATTTTCCATAATGAAATATGCAAGTAATTTCCAGCGAGGTTTAATGTCGGCCGTGAAAATAGTCCCTCAATATGCCCTAAAACTAGTGACCACTTCATAGAAGTCAGGGTATGCCTCAATAGCAGATTGGAAGTCAGAATCGCCATCAAAATAGATCTGAATACCATTTGGTCGAATATCAAGTAATGTGGACAAAGTCTCTATGTTTAAAGTAATTATCTTACCTCGGACATATGACCGAAGAAGCAGACCATTCTCTTGTGGTGAAACTCGAAGATTGCAAAAGAATTCTCTAACTAGAATAGGATACACTGTGGTTAGGAGCTTGATGAGACCGTCCCAACCCAGATTGTATAACTATCCTTCGATATGTCAGAAATACTCATCAGGGAAATTCACAACTCATCCCAAACATACCTATCGATGCTCAAACTCGCTCCATTGCTCTTCATATGCACGAGTGAGGAATCGATATGAGTGTGGCTGATTAGATACATTTATATTGAGGTTCTTTGTTCTTGGAATTGTTGATTCCTAGGAGAGTAAGAGATTGGCTGCGATGATGCTTGCGCAGAGAGAGGTTGAACGAGAGAGATAGAGAGGTGACAGATCGAGAGATGGAGAGATTGTCGAGGGTGAGAGGTGTGAGAGGTAGAGAGGAGCTAGGGTTTTGACGAGAGGAAGTATGATTTTAAGACTACAATTCAGAAGGACCCCCTTATTTTAATATTTCCCCCAAAATTTTAAGAGACTCGACCGGCTACTGGGCCTATCTATCGACCGTATGGTCCACCGGTCGCACCGGTGTATCCACTAGTCCTCCAGCCGGTCCCCAGAGAGGGTTGGACAGCCTACTCCTTGCCTAGCTACTTCTTTGGTTCTCTTTATCACCATTTCTCTTCTTATTTTAAAATGCCAATTAGCTTCAACTCAACCTATTTTCATACATGTTTTTCTTCAATTAAGATTTAACTTAGATTTTTTTAGAATTATCCCTTAATACTTTAATTTAATTATTAGTCTTAAAATTCTTAAATAAATATATATTCTAACTATAAGTACAACGAAGCAAGCAACATACATAATATAATCATAGAGGGTAAGGAGATTAATACCATAGGGATGGTATCTTACCATTGCCATCCTAATAGTTCCAATTTAGCTTTTGAATTCTCCTTGAAGTATGATAGCCATTCTTTTGCCAACCTCCCAGATTCTGAATTCTTCTTGGGATGAAAGTGATCCTTTGCCTTTCTCGATGTTGTATATTTCTCCATTGAGTGTTGAAGGCTTTTGGAATTTTATTTGCTATGTGTTGGTTTTCTTGAGGAGTCCTTCTTCCATAGCTTTGATCATTTCGAACATCCCTCATTTCCCATGCAAAACAATTTAATCCTTTTGGTACCCATTTCCATTTGGGTCCATTTTTGTTAACATCTTTCTTTAGTCACTTTTGGTGAGTATGCCCAATAGTTTGGCAATAAAAACATTGAATATTGGCATTTGTAGTTTGCTTAAATGAAACATGGTCCTTAGGATAAGTGTTAGAAGTAGATGCCACATATCTAAGGCCTGATTTCTCCCCATAGGGCTTTTGAGTTTTAAGAAGATAATCCAGTGATTTTGAACTCTCAAGCATGCACTCAATTTTCTTATCTTTAATTTGAAGTTCCACTTGTAGGTACTTAACATCTTTCTTAAGTTTTTGATTTTCTTCTTCCAATATGGACATAGATTTTCTTAAAGCACCATTCTTCTATGCTATTCTCTTTGACTCTTCAAAAAGGTTTTCAAATGCAGCATATATATCCTTATCATCTTATTCCTTGTTTTTAGACTCACTTTCATTAATAGATGCTAAAAAGTGAAATTCACTTAAGTCTGTATCTAAGGTGTTTGAGTCATTATCATCCCAAGTTGCAAATGCCTTCTTTCCTTTGTTGTTCCTTACTCTACAATTTGAGACAATATGCCCAAGTTTATCACAATTAAAACATCGCATGTCCTCCTCTCTAAGCGATCCATTCTGTTCTTACTTCTTCATATCTCTTCTTCTTTTAATAAACTTCTTAAATTGTTTGGTAAGAAGAGAAATGTCTTCTTCATCGTTAGGGTTTTCTTCCTTCATAGATTGTAGAGCTATAGTCTTCCTAGGTTGTTCTTCTTGTTCTTCTTCCAAGACTACCTTGTGTGTTACTAAGGACCCAATCAATTCTTATATAGAAATAATTTTCAAGTTGCGAGCTTCTTCTATTGCAGTTACTTTAGGTCTCCATTGTTTAGGCAACCCTTGTAAAATTTTCCTAACACATTCTCCATTGGGAATTTCACGACCTAGAGTTTTTAGTTCATTTACCACATGAGTGAACCTAGTGTACATTTGCATTATGTATTCATCAGGCTTCATTTTAAACATCTCATATTTATGCAGTAATGTACTAATTCTTGTTTCCTTCACTTGGGTAGTTCCTTCATGTTTGACCTCTAAAGTATCCCATATTTCTTTTTTAACAGTTTTGTATACACAAATTCTTTGATATTTATCAGGGATTAATGCATTGTAAAGAGCATTCATAGCACGAGCATTTAGAGTGTACCTCTATTTTCCAGTTGAGCCCAAGATGCTTTATCCTTTTATGTTGTTGTTCCTTCCACAATCTCTATAGGCTTAGTATAGTCTTTCTCCACCACCTCCTACATATAAAAATCCATGGAATCTATGAAGATCCTTATTTGGTTCTTCCAGAACCCATAATGCTTTCCAGTGAATAGCAGAGGTCTTCAAACATGTCCACCCTTTGACATTCCGTAGTTTATTGTTGCCATAGATCAAGCTTCTGGTTGTTACATCATCTTCAGAAAGCTCCAAGCTCTGATACCAATTGATATTGCACCGAGAGGGGGGTGAATAGGTGTTTCTGCCTTTTCTATTATTTAAAAATTAATAAACAACAAATACAGAAATGTTAAATAAAGTGCAAGTAAGTATGTAGAGGAGATATAGGGAAGAGAAATTTGACACAAGGATTTTTATAGTGGTTCAGCAATTGCTTAGTCCACTCTTTGGCTTGTTTCCTTTTCGGAGCATGCCGGTATCCACTATGTAATCTTTCAAAGAGATACACGCGAACCTCTCTTCTTAACTTCTACATAAGCTAGGTTAACCTCAACTATAAAGTACACACAAACTCTATCTTCCCGACCCCCCTTGGACCGAGGAATACTCACCCAGGCTAAACGCAAAGCCTGACTATGCTAAATGCAAAGCATAGATTCCCAGTACAAATGCAAGTCCTGACTATACCAACGCGAGGTATAGGTTTTTATAGGGACAATTGTAAAGGTCAAAAATATAAAGCTGGTGCCTATGACACTATAAAAACTCTACCTGAGGGCGTTAGCCCTTTCCTACAAGATCACACAGTAGATATAGCTCAAGTCTCACTAGGGTAGGTATTTGTAAAAGTGCAGTACAAGTGTATGGCTAGAAATAGATAAAATCAAGAGATGTGCTACAGTCAAAGCACACCCCTGTCAAACTCTCTTAACACATAGAAAATCAATGCTCAGGAGAGTTCGCAAGTAGCACGGTGAAGTACTACTGGACTCTATAAATATTGGCCGATAAATCACAAGTCCTAGGAGAATACTTATAAGTGAAGTATCTCCTAATCCTCAAAGTAGCCTTCTCAAGGATCTAATCCTTGGAGATGTAACCTATCAACTTTTACAACTGAAATACAAGTAGGTTTACAATAAGTGAAGTACAAAGGCAGAATCAAATCCTATCAACTACTTCTTCAAGTCTTCTTTGAGAGAGATAGCATCTTCAATAAATATTCTTCCAATGAAAGTCCAAGAGTGCATAGCAAGCTCTAAAAGTATCTTCTTGCAAATGTAATCTTGTCAAACTTATCAAGAAGATCTATGCAATACAATATGTAAAATGACTTGAAATATTAAGAGAGAGCAATAAGTGAGATTTAACATGAAAGCATAAGCACGATTAGAAATTCTTGCATGCATGTAGTCTTCAACATATTTATCAAGAGTGGTTTTCTTAAGTGAATATTGGGTATATCTTAGTATATAAAATCTTCCATGAACGTTCTTTTCAACAAGATTATCTTAAGCATATGATTTCAAATGTGACATTGAGGCATAAGAGAGATGTTTATTCAAGATTTGCATAAAGGATGTTCATATGTGTAAGTAAGATTTATATAAAAATATTCTTAATTAGATGCATAGCATGTCTTTACTAAGTCACTTTAGAATATGCAAACCATGGAGCACATGTTATTATCTACCGCTCACCATCCCAAGCTTATATCCATGTAAATATATGCCAATGAAGGTGTAAGGAAAGCTTGGAAGGCTCTAAATCCTCACTTCAAATATATGCCATTGAAGGTGTGGTGAGGTGAGAAGGTGAGGGAGAAAAACCCCTTACTATTTTTTCTTAACTCTACTCTCAAAAAGACTTATCTAACAATATAGCATAAGCAAGAAATACTTATAAAAAACTAGTGATGAATGTGAGGACTTAGTGTATAATAGTAGGCTGTATGAACAATGATAATCCCTTACTATTTTTATTTACTTACCAGGAGCCCTTGCAAGCTTTGAGTAGGTTCTGTTGAAGCCCTCTTGCACTCACACGATAGCCTCTCAAGCCAGACTCTCAGCTCACTCTCTCGACAATCCTCTCAGTCACCCTTTTCACTCTCTCTATCAACCACCCTTTATGCTCAGCAGCACTCTCTCACGATTGCCTTAGGAAAATCACCATCTGCTCTGTTTTTACACTTAGTTCTATATCCCTCTATATGCTACTTGAACTCAAGAGACAACTCCACATGTTGTCAACGAGATTATTTGTTTTTTGGATGAGACAAACAAGTGATGCATACTATAGCTGTAATGCTTCAGAGTTTCAGACCCTCGGAGGCCACAAACATTAATTTGGCAAGGAGTTCTTTTGGTCTGTAAGAAACCAACAGACTCATTTCGGGAAAAGGCCAAAACAATTCTTATAAATCAAATAAGAACATTTTTAATTCGAATTGAATTGGAAATTGATAATAAAGCATTTAATTTTAAGTTGTAGATGATTCCAGAAGTGTATAGCCCTAAATTCATCCAAAATAAAATCTCAATTTTTAAATCCCACAGACTGGTAGATCGGTTGGCAGGACCACTGGTGCGACTGGTCCTACTGCCGGTCCTGCAGTCGGTCTTACTGCCGGTGCCCAGTATGGTTCCAAAGCTTGGTTTTATTCATTGTTCTACCAAAAATCCATGTTCCTGTTACCAAAAATTCACGTTTTAATATTTTAGAAGACTTGGAAATTACTAAAACTTTCCAGATTGATCATATGACATCCATTCTTAATTTAACCACAACACTTTAAGTCGAGTACTTGGTTTTCATCATTAAGACTTTAAATTCCCTAATCCTTAATTTAAGAGTTGTAAGAACAATTATAAGATGTTTAGGCAACATCAAAACCTAACCCTATCAAGTATGGCTAGATATTTCTTCATGTTTTGGAAAGCCTTCTGACAATATATCCACGGGAATAATCTGATCTTTTTCGTAGCAACTCAAAGAAAGGTTTAAACTTATTTGAAGAGCGGTTGATAAACTGATTGAGTGTGGCAACCAATGTAGTCAGTCATTGCACATCCTTAGTCATTCTCGGGCTTTGGAGATTTTGTAGTGCAATGATCTAATAGGTATTGGTCACTATGCCCTCTAGGGTATCAAGTGTCCAAGGAATTTTCCAGAACTTACTCCGAAAGCAAACTTGGACGCATTCAACTTAAGCTTGAACTCTTGGAGAATTTGAAATGTGTGAAAGAGGTCTATGAGGTGGGAATCCAGTTCCTTGCATTTGACTACCATATCGTCGATATAGACCTCTATACTTTTTTCTAGCAAATCCTTGAACATTAGTATCGCTAGTCTCTGATATATTGCCCCCGTGTTGTGTAGGCAGAAAGGCATAACTCTATAATAGTACAACTCCAAAAGAGTGATAAATGATGTCTTCTCTTAGTCGGGCTCATACATGGCGATATGGTGGTACTCTCTATAGGCATCCAAAAATCTCATTCGCTTGTATTACGTCATGGAATTCACCAGTCGGTCAATTTTTGGTATGGGGAAGATGTCCTTAAAGGAATTCTTTGTTGAGACTAGTGAAGCTGATGCAGACCCTCCAGGTTCTATTGTTATTCTTTATGACTATTGAATTGGAGATCCATTCTAAGTAGTAGACATCCCTGATAGCATTGGCCTAAAGAAGTCGATCAACTTCCTCAATAATAGCCTCTAAATGTTGTGCGACTGACCATCTTCTCCTTTACATAACTAGCTTGTGGCATGGATCGATGTTCAACCAATGATGTATTATACTTGGCTCTATCCCTGGCATTTCTTGTGGGGTCCAATCAAATACATCAATATGGTCGTTCAAGACCCGTACTAATTCGAAGGTATTCTCCCTGGGAAGTTCATCCCCAATTAGGAAATACCAATCATCGCCAATATCATGCGCAGAAACCTTTCTCAAGTTCTCTACCACTCAGGTAGAAGGATCCACTCTGACATCTTCCAATACATGCTGGTCTAGCACTTCGATGGACTTCATCTGCTTGGTATTGGGATTTGTCTTGATAGAATCCATAAAGTAGTTTCTAGCTGACTTTGGTTTCCTATGATGCTCTCTACTCCCTTGGGCCATGTGAATTTGATGATCTGATGGTAGATAGATGGTATAGCCATCATCTTGTGCATCCATGTATACCCAATGATAGCGTTGTAGGTCGATGGCATATCTACCACCAGGAACTCTATATCCATGGTCTCCCTTCCCGTTTGCACTAGAAGAGTGATGATGCCTAGGGGCCAAAATAGTTCTACATTGAAGTCGACTAGTGGAATCCAATTTCGTTTGAGGTCGACTTGAGAGAGACTCATTCTCTTGAAATCTTGGAAGTATAGGATCTCAATGGAGCTGCCCTAGTCCACCAAGATCCTCTATGTGTCATATCATTTAATGTTTAGGGTAATCACCAATGCATCTTTGTATGAGAACGTCACCCCATCTAGATCTTTTTCTGAGAAAGTGATCTGTTTGGCCTCCCTGCTCTGGTCCCTCTATCTGTTTTGCCTGAGCTGTAACACATGATACTCATGGACTTCCTTCCTTATTTGTATGCGGGAATCATTTTTGGAGCTCATCTCAATAGCCCCATGTATCATGTAGATGGTCCCTACTATAGGAATGTCCTCATCTGATGAGTCGTTATGTCTTTCCACCCTTCTAGGCTTGTTATCCTATCTGGACATCTGGGCAATATATAGCTTCAAATGACCTGCCTCCATAAGTTCCTCCAATAATTTCTTATACTATTGGCATTACTCTATCATGCTGCTGAATTCCTTGTGGTAGCTGCACTTGACCCTTGTGGTCTCTAATTCTAATTGATTTTTCCCTTGCTTTGCTGGTCACCTCCAAAAAGGATCGTTCGTCAAGGGGTAGAGCAACCTGAAAATGGGGACATTGAACTTTGTCTTGATGGCCTTGTAGGGCATGTGGACTTGGATTTGGCATTTTAAGGGTTGTTTGGAGGGCGGCCTCAGCTCCCTCTCCTTCTCGGAAGGAATTTTCTGAGGTGTCTTACTCTTCTTGTTTTTCTTCTTTTTCGTAGTGTACACCACATACGTCCGATGGGATCTATTAGCATTTCAACTGGGTTCAGGATCAAGGATTCCCTTAGATTCTCGCCAAAGGAAAGCCCAAGACTAAACATAGATATGGCATGCTTTTTAGTATAGTCCTCGAAGTCATTGTAAGCATCCACGTACTATCCAGCATGCCCCCTTTGTAACATCCCAAGCCAAACTCACCAATAAAAATGCGGAATAAAAATTTTTCTTATTATTTAACTCAAGAGTCAACGGTTTCTAAAACAATTATCAACTAGCCACAAAGGCAAAACATGG
>NMUG010000041.1:0-30969 GCA_002855965.1 Monotropa hypopitys
TCCCACTAGGATTTTAAGTTAAAATTAAATTAGACTTTAAATCTAATTTAAAAATACGAACCGATATTCCGGAACTCCTTTTTGAAATACGGGTCGCTACAATATCTTACAAATTGTTACCGTCTAGCTCGGAATATATCCAGCTCGGTTTATATATATGATATCTTATACCCCTGTCCATACATACTACATCATATTCTATCTCTCTACAACGATTAAATTTCGCTTTCTTTAAAACACTTTCAAACAAAATAAAAATCCAGCATTCGATGTCTGAAGTGAAAGCTTACAGTAGCTATCATAATCGGATCGAAGGAATGCCTTGTGAATCGGATCATTTCCGGAGCACTCAATATCCCGGGAGGATTTTTCTCACTTAAAGAAAGTAAAAATCCCCTCCCCCGATTTTCAAAACCCAATCGAAGCTCTGTCCGATTGGTAAAAATAAAATCGTTCTTCCAAAGCCCGGCTAAAACATATTCCGGCGATTTTTACAGAAAATATTTTTACGGTCGAAGTTCTGTCCGACTGAAAAATACAAAACACTTTAAAATTCAAAATCAAATTCCTCGATCCGATGTCTGAAGTGAAAGCTTGCGGTAGCTGTCAGAATTGGATCACTGGAATGCCTTGTGACTCGGGTCATGCCGATTCACTCGATATTCTTTGGAATTGTCTAAAGCAAAAATATCTTATCTTTTTCAGAAAAACGGTCGAAGTCCTGTCCGACCTATTTTAAAGCATTCATATACAGTCGAAGTCCTGTCCAACTAAAAAACGTTCTTTCAAACGCGGTCGAAATTATGTCCGATCGCCGAAAAATGCTTTTCAAGGATTTAGTCGAAGTTCCGTCCAGCTAAAATCCAAAAACGGTTTTCAAACACGGTCGAAATTCTGTTTGAGCGCAGAAAGTCATTTCTAGCCGAAGCTCCGTCCGGCTCAAAGTTTGATTTCCAAAAATACGTCGAAGTTCCGTCCTACTATTTTAAATCATTTTCCAAACATGATCGAAGTTCTGTTCGGTCATAGAAAACCATTTTTAGCCGAAGTTCTGTCTGGCTCAGAATATATTTTTAAAACACAGTCGAAGTTTTGTCCGACTGTCGCAAATAAAATTAAATTAACAAAACAAAATTATTTTCAAAATACAGTCAGAATTCTATCCAACTATAAAAAAATCATTTTTTGCCGATGTTTTGTCCGGCTCAAAAATAATCCTTTTTCATCAAAACCGGGTCAAAAGTCATCCATGTTTCCTTTAAAATCTCCCCTTTCCGAAACCTGGCCGAAATCTGCTCGTCAACAACTATTTCCAGGAGTCTTTTCATCTCATTCATAAAATCAGTATAATTCAATATTTCTTTTAGCGAAGAAAACAATTATTTCGATTCAAAAAGAGATTTACTTTCGAAGAAGAAGTACCGAAAGGGCGAGTGGGGTGCCTAACACCTTCCCCATTCGTAATTAAATCTCCGAACTCGAATTTCTAGTTTTGAAGACACCTTTCCAAAATAAAAAGACATTTTTCTTAAAAATGACATCTTTTTACAAATAAAAATTCCGGTGACTTGGTACACCACAGCTCAATACCAAGTGGCGACTCCGAAAAATTCGAAATCGGCATACTCATGCCATCCTCCGTTTTCAAACAAACCACACCATTTTCAAATAAATCCCATCAGCGCATCTTCCACCGTCCTAGAAAGCGACCCCCAAACGGACGGGGGACGACAGAAGGATGGCGGAATTTCTCGGTGCGACAGCTGGCGACTTCGCTGGGGAACTTCGAGGATTTCGGCTTGCGAAACCTTTTTCAAAAATAAATCTTTTCCATAATTTCGAAATCAATCAATTCTTGTCTTATTATTATTACTGATTTGCATCGTGTTTATTTCTTTTTAGGAAAAGATTAGAGGGCGCGTTGCTAAAATAATCAGGTTCTGCGTAGATAAAAATTGCTGCGCTGAAACTATTTTTGCTTTTTCTGCTTATATCTTACTTGTTGATATAACTGCAAAAAGGATTTTCCCTCATTTTCGAAAAAAACTTTACTTACATTGCATATGTACGTTTTCCATACATCATTTGCATCATTACCTATTTTGGGTGGAGGTCATGACTGCCCAAAATGTAAGCTGTCCCAATCAACCTATCGGGGGCCCGACAGTAAGCTGACGCGACCCTAAAGAGTCCGTAGCAGGAAATGAGGCACCCCAAACAAATCACCGACTCTGGGATGGTTTCCCTAACGGGGCCAGAGGTCTGAAGATTTGGGAACCATTAAACCTTATCAGCCAAACATAGCTTCATACTGCATATAGCAAGCCAGTAACAGAGTCAAGCCAAAACCCTACTCACTGTTCTAGGGAAAACATTTACATTTCGAGGGGAATCTTTATATTCATGATCGCTAAAACACCCAATGTTTTCAAAGATGCATTAGAGTCTTTAGGGATGTTGGTCGAAATAGACTATGGACTTATCATTTTTTAACCATAATCTCCAAGTAAATTTACAAATTAGAGAGTACCCTCCAGACTCCATGTCCGAGGCACATCTCGAATTTTAAATTTACAAGGAAGTCCATACGTCTCCAACTATCCCGAAGGCCTTCTTCTTTAAACGCATATATCTGCTAGACATTGTAAAACCGTCAGCGTCCCTAGGGGTATTGGTCAAAAGTAGATTACGGACTTGTCATTTTGAAAATCTCCCGAGAATTTTCAAATCCAAGACTATCCTCCAGACTCCATGTCCAAGGTATGTCTTGAATTTTAAATTTCAAAGGAAGCCCGTTTATCTCTCGATACCCTCAGAGGCAATTTCCTTATATACTGATCCGAGCGTAGTGTTTCCATACAGGTACAAACACTGCTCGTCCAGATCAGATAAACAGAAGAATCACACGGTCCCTTGCTAGAGCAATGGCTGACGATCAAATTCCCCAGGAACTAGAGACCGTATCTATGGAGGAACATCTTATCCTTCGTCGGTCCCTAGAAAACCTACAGGCTATGATGGAATCGATTAGGGCTCAATACTCGGTCCCGTCCGTTGTACAACCAACCGGGGCTGACCCAGTGTCTCAGTAACCGTTGCCACCCAATATTGGGGCAACATATGGTCCAACGGCACCACAACCCGCTCCATTCCCGCCAACTAAAAATCCGATCTTATCAGTGGAGAACTCTCTACAGTCCCCATAGCCGTTACTCTGCCAGTTCTGCCACAACATGTCCAAGTTCCACCCACCTTCCCGAATGTCCACGACGATCTCGAGAGTCACTTAGACGAGATCCCTACTAAACGAGAGGATGCACCGTTGCTTCTTAAGGTCCAACAGTTGGAGGATGCCTTCAGATCCCTCCGAGGACCCAACGATTATACTTCGACCAGTTTCGAAGATCTATGTTTCTATCCGGACATGGTCTTGCCAGCAAAATTCAACATCCCGGACTTTTCCAAATACGATGGTACCGGAGAGCCCATGACTCATCTCCGCCTCTACGCTGGGGCACTGTGTGGGTATCCCAACCCGGAAAGGTTGATGATGCACCTATTCCAGCATAGTTTAACCGGGGTTGCCGCTCAGTGGTTCACCCGTCTCGATCTAAAGCATTTCCGTTCCTGAACAGACCTTTCTCAAGAGTTTGTATGCCAGTATTGGCATAACGCTGAGATGGCGGTCGATCGCCTTTTCCTTATGCGTATGAAACAGGAACCAGAGGAGGCTTTCCGTAAGTACGCCCTCAGGTGAAAAAATTACGCTTATCAAGTCGACCCTCCACTCACTAATACCGAGTATGTCCACTTGTTCGTTCAGACATGCAAAGGGATGTATTACGAGAAGTTTTGCAATTCCATAGGGAGATCTTTCAATAAGATCATCCTACAAGGGGAAATGATCGAGGACGGTATCAAGACCGGAAAGATCATAGATCCTTATACTAAAATGGAGGATCTTCCAGCGTCAGCTGCTAAGAAACCTCTCACCAAGAAGGCCAAGGAGCCTAAAGTTTCAGTCCTTATGCCATCTCCAAAACCAAGCAATTCCTATTCTTTCCAAACTGGGTATTCAAGTTACCCCCAGCCGCAATATCAACCGTACTATCAGCAGCAGAACGCGTATCAAGGCATGCCTCCTAATTTTCAAAATCAACAATTCCAAGGCCCGCCAATGCAGGGTCAATTTCCTCGGAATGTTTCCCAGAATGCAGTAAGAAACAGAACCTTTACCCCCATTGGCATACCCATGGTGGAGGTATATCAACGCCTCCTGGCCTCTGGGCATCTGACGGCCATACCAGCTCGACCACTACCCAAAGTCATGCTACCCAACTTCCGAAGGGATTGGGTATGCGCCTATCACTCAAATCAGGTTGGGCATGAAACTGAAAGGTGTCGAGGCCTGAGACACAAAGTCCAGGATCTCATTGATGCCGGAGCCATTAATCTGGAGGACACTCATCCACCTCCCAACACAACCACTAATCCACTCCCGAATCATCAGGGGTGAACATGATATCTTATGATACCTCGTATGCAGCCATGCCTCTACAGGAGGATGAAAACTCCGGCAAAGGCCTGTCACCAACGTCTTGCGAACTGCAAATCGTCGTGGTTGACCCTGTGCCGCACTATCAGACGCTACCAAGCACTATCCTTCTTGCTCATCCGGGAGAAAAAGTCAAAAAGTGGATAGCATGCTCAGTGTACAAAGCCCACACGTTTTGGTAAAACGAGGCAAAGGCAGCAAAAACCATTTTGTTGTTTTCTTATCTAAATAGAATGCATGTATTTCTTCGCTATAGAAGTACATATTTTTATATGCTAACGATCAATGAAGTTTTTGCGCGTTCAGTCTATTTATCTCTCTCTGCTAAATCGACAATGGCCTTAACTTTTGACTTAAACAAATTTTTCGTTACAGGAACCCTAAAATTCGTCCATTTCAAGTCGACGATCGAATAGTCTTAGCACATGAAGAATACGACTTCAACACCGAATTGGATTATAATCTGATGGGTATAGAAGTCGACGAATATGCTAGCGACGAGATTCCAGAAGAAATTCGAGATATGATCGAAAGATACGAGCATAGAAAAACTCCCAACATCGAGGAAACGGAAACCATCAATCTGGGGACCGTAGAGATGCCCAGGGAGATCAAAATTGGTATTCACCTCAGCAAACATGAAAAAGAAGAGTTCGCGGTACTGCTCCGCGCTTATCAAGACATCTTTGCCTGGTCGTTTGAAGACATGTCGGGTCTCAGTACAATGATCGTCGAACACCATCTGCCTATAGATCCGTCTATCAGATCGGTTAAACAAAAACTCAGACGACTCCGTCCAGAATGGAGCCTCAAAATCAAAGAATAAGTTATAAAACAATTTGACGCTGGTTTTCTACGGGTTGTTCAATATCCGCAGTGGCTCGCCAACATTGTCCCCGTGTCTAAGAAGGACGGGAAGGTACGCATGTGCATCGACTACCAGGATCTGAACCGAGCTAGCCCGAAGGAAAATTTCCCTCTGCCACACATAGACACTCTCGTGGATAACACAGCTGGCCATGAAATGTTCTCCTTCATGGACGGCTTCTCCGGATACAATCAGATTCGGATAGCCCCCAAAGACCAAGAGAAGACAACCTTCCTCACCCCCAGGGGATTTTTCTGTTATCAATTCATGTCGTTCGAATTGAAAAATGCGGGTGCCACTTATCAGAATGCCATGGACATGTTGTTCCACGACATGATTCATAAGGAGTTAGAGGTCTACGTGGATGACATGATCGTCAAATCCAAGCACGAAGAGGAACATCTGTGGAACCTCCGACGAGAGTTCGACCGCCTCCGCAAGTATCAACTTAAACTAAATCCAGCCAAGTGTGCATTCAGAGTGAGCTCCGGAAAACTGCTGGGATTTATGGTTAGCCAAAAGGGTATCGAAATAGACCCTGTCAAAATTCAAGCCATTCTCGAGATGCCCGTTCCAAAGGGTATAAAGGAAGTCTGATCCTTTCTCGCGAACTTAAACTTCAGCAGCCGGTTCATAGCTCAGATAACTCAGATCTGTGACCCTATCTACCGATTATTGCGCAAACATTCGCCTCAAGAATGGACTACTGACTGTCAGGTCGCATTCGAGGGAATTCAGGTGTATCTGGTCGAGCCACCTGTCTTAGTCTCTCCACAACCGAAAAAACCTTTGTTCATGTATCTAACTGTACTCGACCACTCCATGGGATGTATGTTGGGACAATATTCAGAAGACGGACAGAAAGAACAGGCCATTTATTATCTCATCAAAAAGTTTCTCACATACGAGAACAACTATTCTGCTCTTGAGAAAATGCCACACTCTAAAATTTTTATATAAATTATAAATTTATTTTAAAATCATCGTATAATCATCCGTACAATAATTAGAAAGTTTTGCGTGTAATGACCGTTGGAAATTCATCTAAATCTTGTCGGAGTGTGCTTGAAGAAGCAACTTTAGAAAAATCATTTTCTTGTTCCTCGCGACCGGTACACCCAAACCCCTTGACCGGTCGCCGCTCAGCAGTTGGTCCCGACCAGTCCCCCTGAATACACCGACCGGTCTCAGCCTCACTCGAGAGTTCACGACCGGTACCCCAAAAATCGTCGACCGGTCGCCGCGTACAATTTTTGTAAAATTCTGCAGATTTTAAAGGGGTAGTTTGGAAAGTTCATGGGGTCTTATATATATTAAATTGGGTCCGAAATCCCTACCATTTGCACTGATATACTCTCTCTCTACCTCCCTAAACCCTATCTCTCACAAACCTCAATCTTCTCTCTAACCTAAATCCATTCTCAAGTGGGTTTTGGAGAAATTGCTCTTCATTAACCTTGAAGAAGGTTGCAAGGGCATCAAGGTGGTAGTTCTAGTTCGTGGGGTTGTGTTGAGATCCAAGTCGAAGGTTGTGTGCATCTACTCCTAAGGTAGGGGATTCTAAACATGTATCTTCATATCTTTGTTATACACCTCATTATCTTTATGATTTTGTGTTAGAGAATTGGGTGTTTGGGTAGGGTTGAGTCTAATGTCGATTGGGCGTCTTAATCTTGTCAAGGGTGGTGTATTACATGTTTCTAGGTTCCTAAGGGTTTCAATTTCACTTAATTTTAGTTTTAATCAAAAAGCCCCAATTTGATTGAAAATCTAGATTTTTGACTATGTGTGGAAAATTTGGGAAAAGTCAATTGGGACCTAAATTCATGAAATTCACTAAGTATTGTTCATTTTGATATGTGGGGACCCATGTGAATTGTGAGAAATTGACTTTCAATTGTTGAACGAATCATGGAAAGAATAATTATGGAAATGGTATTGTGGCATTGTCCCTTGACTCTATAGGAGGACATGATTCATGATGAGTGGCTAATGATATGGGCTGTATACCTTGGGTGGCTTGTGTTAGCACCCACGACACTGCGCAATGGGGGGTTGTCTGGCCCCTCCCGACGTGTTGGGAAATGCGAGAAATTGACACGTTTAGTGGTTGACGAGCCCTAAATGGAATTAGCCTTTAAACTCATCAATGATCGGAATAACGTTACCTTTAATATGGAAAGAAAAGTATATGAGGAAGACTTGTACATCTATAAGAAATCTTGGAAAATGTTTACCCCTTTTTATTTGATAGTCGCACTTCAATATTACGATTTACTTCTATGCTTGCACCTTTTCCATTTGTGTATTCAGTCATATGATTTCTTGTTTGGGATTTTCCTACTAGGCGTGGCCTAACCCTCTTCTTTTTAAAGAAGGAGCCAATGGCATAGTTTGGTGGATTCAAGCGCGTTTTGAAGGAGCTTGGAGCATTGGTCCAACTTATGGACTTGTCTTTCATTCATTTTAAATCATTTATGTTTTGTAAGGATAACACCCGACTTTGTAATGTTTCTTTCTAAACTCATGTGATGCGTGTGGCATGGATCATTTAAATGTTTGTGGGAATGGTGATGTTTATGGATTAGAATTTTAATGCACGCTCTTATATCTCTATTTTATTCCTTCAAAAAAAAAATGGTTTCAAATTTTAAGGGTGTTACAGTTGGTATCAGAGCAAAATGGTTGCGAAAACTTAGGACATTGGGAAAGGACATATAGTCCTAATTGGGTGCATCGGACTTGGGTTTAAAAATCCTCATTTCATATGATTGCTTGTGTGTACATGGCATGAAGTTAAGGCATAATATTGAATGCGAACTCGATAAGTTGTTTTGAAAGTTTTTAAATAGGTGTGTGTGGGGTATAAAAAGGTTCCATTCTTTCTAAAGGTTTCCAAGTAATTGTGGGTTGAGTACTTCTGTGTCATCGTGTTTGTTGGGGTATGTTACCGTTATTTCTTCATTGTATCTAGTATTCTCCATGTTTGTTGATATGGTTGTTCGGTTCTTTCCTTTGTTGATTGTTATTCTTCTTGTCTCGTAGAAATGGTCGGACATCATGCAGGAATTAGGGGTCGTGGACGCCGTGGAGTTGAAATCCCTGATGTGAGTAGTGAGGAAGTAAATGGGAAGCCAAGGGAGTTTCCCGACGTGGCTCAGGCCGAAGGGGATATTCCCAGAGGACTGGCCAACGCTGGGCAGTTTATCCATGAGATTTCTACAGCGGTAGTGGAGGCTAGTAGGGGTGTTGCAGCAACTAGGGATCAAGCTGGGAATCGTCTTTCTGATGCACTTCGCGACTTTCGCCGCATGGATCCTCCAAAGTTCAATGGCGAAGTGGATCCTATCGAGGCAAATCATTGGCTGACAGAGGTGAAGAAGATATTCAAAATGTTGGAGATTGGCGACCACAAGATTAGGATTTCTCTTACTTCCTTTCAGCTCATTGGCAAGGCCAGTGAATGGTGGTCTACCTTGGTGGACGGCAGACGTGATGCTTTGCGGGCACTTGGGGTTGCTAACCCCCAAGTCGCTGTTGATCCTCTTGTTGGTATGTCTTGGGCCGGTTTTGAGTCATCTTTTGAGAGTCAGTACTTCCCAGAGTCCTTTCGAGATAAGTTGCGTGAACAATTCGAGAAGCTAGAGCAGGGTTCGATGTCTGTGAATCAGTATGCTACGAAGTTTCAGTCATTGGATAGGTTTGCCCACGATGGGGTGAACACCGAGGAGAAGAAATGTAAGCGGTTTGAGAAGGGCTTACATCCAAATATTCAGCATTTGGTTGTGGGTCATCGTATCCGGATTTACACAGACTTGGTGGAGTGCGCCAGGTTGATTGAGTCAAAGATGGAGCCGATCAAAGAAGTGAATGTCTGGGAGCCTAGAAGTCAGTATTCAGGATCGAGCAATTCCTCGAGCAGTTTGGGGAGGAAGAGGTCGCGTGAGCCTTCTCACTTTCAGCGGGGTCAGAGGCCACAGTCACAGGGAAATCGTCATGGTGTATCTTTCCGACCAGAGATAGTGTGCCACAGGTGCAGTCAGCCGGGTCATGTTCGTGCCAATTGTCCTCTGCCAGTTTGTTATGATTGTGGTCAGCCGGGTCACATTTCCAGAGCATGTTTTACCAAGGGAAATGAGCGCAGTGAGGCAGGCTCAGTTCAGCAGCCCCACCAGACTCAACCGACGCAGCAGCAACAATAGTTCCAGCGAGCTCCTGTACCTTCCAGTCAGGGTTCCAGATTTGTGAGGAGAGGTTCATCTGGGCCAGGGCAGTCTTCTGGTCAGCACAGTGGAGCAGGTCAGACACCGATGACACAGGGCAGAGTCTATGCAGTTCCGACATTAGAGCATCCAGTTGCTACAGAGGCGCCAGAGACTTCAGTCGTGCACGTTATGATTCCCATTTATTATTTTTGGGCATCTGTTCTTATTGATTCGGGCGCTTCACATTCCTTTTTGGCTTTCTCATTTGCGTCAGCTTTGGGGTTAGAGTTGGAGGTGTTCGATCCTCCTCTTGTAGTCGAGTCACCAGTAGGAGGCCGCATTCCATTGAGCTATATTTGTCGTCAGTGTGAGATGACTATTGCAGACCGACGATTCACGTTCGATTTTATTGTTCTTGTTATGGCGGGTTTCAATCTCATCTTGGGCATGGATTGGTTGTCATCTCATCATGCCACTATCGATTGCTATCGTCGTCGAGTTCTTATTCGGGATACCGATGGGGAATATTTCTATTTCATGGGAGATCGTCGAGAGTATATTGTTTCATCCTTCCTTGATCCGAAGGAGTCTTCATCGATTCAATGTTTGCTTGCTAGCTTGGCGCTAGATGATGACGCATCGGGCCGTGTTGAGTTGCCGTTCGTGGTTTGTGATTTTCCGGATGTCTTCCCTGAAGAATTGCCGGGTTTACCTCCTGTTAGAGATGTCGAGTTCTCTATCGATCTTCATCCAGGATCCGCACCTATATCCGTTCCTCCTTATAGATTTGCACCAGCCGAATTGAGGGAGTTGAAGTCCCAAATAAAAGTGTTGTTCGAGTTAGGTTTTATCCGTCCGAGTTCTTCTCCGTGGGGAGCGCCTGCTTTGTTTGCGAAAAAGAAAGATGGAACGCTTCATTTGTGTATTGATTATAGAAAGCTAAACCGTGTCACTGTTAAGAATCGTTATCCTATGCCGAGAATAGATGATCTTTTCGACCAATTGAGGGGTTCAACTTGTTTTTCCGAAATTGATCTGCGATCCGGTTATCACCAAGTGCTTATTCATCAGTAAGATATTCCTAAAACCGCTTTCCGTACCCGCGATGGGCACTTAGAGTTTGTGGTTATGTCGTTTGGGCTGACCAACGCACCGGCTACTTTTATGGATTTGATGAACCGTATCTTTCGTCCCTATCTTGATCAGTTCATGGTGTTGTTCGTGGACGACATCTTGGTGTATTTGGCTACCTCCGAGGAGCACAGTGAGCATCTCCGTATTGTTTTCGAGTTGTTGAGGGAGCACCGATTGTATGCGAAGCTGAGCAAATGCGAGTTTTGGTTATCCGAGGTGAAGTTCTTGGGTCATGTCATGTCCGAGGAAGGAGTGTCCGTTGATCCTTAAAAAATTGATGTCGTTGTTTCTTGGCCGAGGCCGACGAATGTGTTCGAGGTTAGTAGTTTCTTGGGTCTTGCCAGTTACTACCGTCGATTCATTCTTTATTTTTCTCGTATTGCTGCTCCTATAACTCGCTTGATGCAGAAAGATATTCGTTTTGTTTGGGATGACTCATGTGAGTCCGGTTTCGAAGAGTTGAAGGGCCGTTTGACTTCATCGCCTATCTTGATTGTGCCAGAAAGAGGAGTATTTTATTCCGTTTATTGTGATGCATCTCGGGAAGGTTTGGGTTGCGTTCTCATGCAAGGTGGAAAGGTAGTCGCATACGGTTCGAGGCAATTGAAGACGCACGAGAGAAACTATCCTACACATGATTTGGAGCTTGCCGCTATTATTTTTGCTTTGAAGAGTTGGCGGAACTATTTGTATGGCGAGAAGTTCGAGGTATTTTCGGATCATAAAAGTCTCAAATACTTATTCACACAAAAAGAACTCATTTTGAGGCAACGTCGATGGATGGAGCACCTTGAAGATTACGATTTCGAGCTTCAGTATCATCCAGGGAAGGCAAATGTGGTTCCAGATGCCTTGAGTCGTAGGTCTTGTCACCTAGGTCATTTAGCTATTCATGATTGGAAGAGTGTTTCGGGTCTGGGCGATTTCGTTTTGCATGCCGAAGACATTGGAAGTGGTGCTACTTTGTGCGACTTGACCGTTCATTTGGAGTTAACTCAACGTGTGATTGAGGCGCAAGCAACTGATGATGAGACTTTGAGAGTTCGTTCTAGATACGTGGATGGTGAGGCTCCAGTTGGTTGGCATATTTTCGAGGATGGCAGTGTTCGCTTCAAGGGGAGGCTTCTTGTACCGTTGCTGTGCCGACATGAAATTCTTCACGAGTTTCATCATTCGCCTTTTGCAATGCATCCGGGTGGTGACAAGATGTATCATTCGGTTCGTCGTCAGTTTTGGTGGCCGGGGATGAGAAAAGATATTGCTATATTCGTGATGAGATGCTTGACTTGTCAACAGGTGAAGGCGGAACACCAGCGCCCAGCAGGTTTGTTTCAGCCGTTACCAGTTCTAGAGCGGAAGTTGGTTGATTAACATAGATTGTGTATCAACCTCTCCTAGCAGAGAATTATAAATATCCCAAACATACTTACTGATTTGATGTAAATTGCAAGTAGTAATATGTATTCACGCATGAAATTGATGTTCTGACATTCTATACAGACCAAGAAATATAGGATGCAGAAAAAGAAAGTACGAACAAACAAAAGAAACAAACAGTAATAAATTGCATTGCATACAAAATGTTTCTATCATAAAAGAACAAAAGAAGAACAAAAAGGGCTAACTATACAAAGTTCCCTGCTAACAATAGAAGAACAAAAAGGGCTAACTACACAAAGTGCCCTACTACAAATAGAAGAATGAAAAGGGCTAACTACAAAGTGCCCTACTAAAAAAGTCTATACAAAGCTATCACACTGAAAGAAAAAAGGGGTAGCTGTGCTGCAGGTATATCAGACATCCCTGCACCCGCTATCACCCTGCCGTCCTCGGCGTCTGGGTCGCCTGTCAACTGAACCTCTAGGGGGGTCTGGGGCATCCTGAAAAAGAAACAAGAAATCCATTAGCAAACAGAACATAAAGTAAAACAGGTCTACAAAAATCTACGAAAAGACAAAACAGAAAGTAAACTATTATGTTTACGTACCTCATCTAGGGGAAACTGAGGACCTGGTAGTACTGCTCCCTGCTACTCCTGCCACCGCAGGAAGTCTTGATAGAGTCTCCAATGTTCCTCATCTGAAGTAGGCCTGGAAGTCTGGGCTCTACGATCATCACCCCTCATCATCTGGTAGAAGCGCTCCTTCTCAGTTCCAATCACCCCCCCGCCTCGAACTGTGGTCGTAGTGGTAAAGTGGCCGATCAATACACTCCTAAACCAGGTAGTGTAGTCTCCCCAAACCATGAACCCAGCAACGTCGTAATCTCCTGCAACCGGAGATCGAGCCATCCCAAAAGTAGCAGCAGGCGGGCACATGGGGATCCGAACCTCACCCGTCGTCTGGCGCCAGCAGTGGTCGCCCATATACAGCTCCCAAGAAAAGAAGGAGAAGAATGTACACCTCCGAGATGACAAATAGATCTCGTTGGCATAGTCGCCTCCCAATGCTATCAGAAGAAATGGCTGCCATATGACGTCCTCTGTCGACACTAGCTCCAACTGAGAGCGAAGTGTTACGAAGTCAAGCAGATCCAAAGAATGCGCAGATGGACACGGCCACCGTAAAGCCCTATGGACATCATGTCCTAGGCCGGTGGGAAGGGGGTGCCCTACGCTAATATGCTCAAAAGACCACCACAGGAGAAAGAGCCAAAATCCTAACTGTGTCGGTGAAGGACAACTAACTCTCCTCCTCATAGCCTGGAGGAAGGAGGCAAAAGTAAAAGACCCCCAGTCAAAGAGGGTACCATCCGGGAAGTCAACAATCCCGACGTAAGCAACAGGAAACAAAGTGTCATTGTTTCATAAGAAGCACGACACTAGCAAATACAAGAGCAACCGATGCTGCCGTCTGAACAATTCCAGGCCGTCTGAAAAATTCCAGGTCGTCTGTCTCTAAGGTGTAGAAGAAGTCTCCACCCCGCGGTGCTGAACCTGGGATCCGTTTCCCTCTCATCTCATGTGGAGCGATGCCCAACACCCTCTCAACATCATCTTCGGTCCCCTGTATCCTCCGGATAGGGAATCCTCTGAACCGCAAACCTGTGATAACGGCCCACTCGAAAGGAGTGACGCCCAGCTCACAGTCGCCCAAGTGGAGCGTGTTGGTCTCACTGAACCAACGCTCGGCAAGGGCCCTCAGCAAAGTGTGCTTCGAGCGAAAGGGCGGAATTCCTAAGAAATCGTAAAACCCCTACTCGATCAAAAAATCTCGGTATACAGGATGCGTTCGGTTGCAGATGATAACTGCCTGGAACCACGCTCCTCGAAAGGGTCTCTCTGGTGGAACAATCCGAGCCCTCAGATATACAGACGGATGTGACTGGAGCTGTGTAAAAAGCGGTGTATCGGAAACACGCAATCTGGCCCTCCGAAGATCCTCAGAAATCATCGTCCCTCTCAGCTGTAACCCCATACCGTCTGGGAAAAAAGTCTCGATGTATCCGCATCGTGGTGCCTCTAGGTCGCCAGGATTGGTTCCAAAATCCAAGTCATCAATCTCGATGGGAGACTCCTCCCTCTCCTCCTCCTCCTTCGCAGCAGGTCTAGAAGGTCCAGCCTCATCTACAGGATCCTTCCCTGGTCTACGCCGAGAAGTCATCCTACAAAAACAAAAGAAAGAAAAGCATTAAACCCTGATAATCGAACGAGTCAGATTCAGGTAACGAAAGTTACAACATGGTGAACATAAAAGATTGGTAATCTCTCTCTATGATTATCGATGTATACATTTGTTCACGGATCCTAAATTATAACATCTCTCTACGGTCGTAACCTAGGGCAAAAATTTCTAGACTTGGTAATATCTAACTAGGGTTACCAAAATAGATCCAGATCTACAAGGACCTTGCTAGTATCTTTCTAAGACTATAGGTTGATTTTATTATTCCCGGTAGTATCTTTCTACGACTACGGAGTTACGTTCCTCTAGACCTAAGGTAGTACCTTTATAAGACTACAGGTTGAGTTTATTATTCCCGGTAGTATCTTTCTACGACTACGGAGTTACGTTCGTCTAAACCTAAAGTAGTATCTTTCTAAGATTACAGGTTTGAGTTTATTATTCCCAGTAGTATCTTTCTACGACTACGGAATTACGTTCCACTAACCTAAGGTAGTACCTTTCTAAGACTACAGGTTAAGTTTATTATACCCGTTAGTATCTTTCTATGACTTTGGAGTTATGTGTCACAAACCTAAAGTAGTATCTTTCTAAGACTGTAGGTTTACGTATTCAAGAATTTGGATAGTATCTTTCTAAGACTATAGATTCGAATTTTCCAAAAGCCTACGGTGGCACGTTCCGAAGACCATAGGTTAGAAAGCCCTGAGGTAGTACCTTTCTAAGACTATGGAGTTAAAATTTCAGAAACCTACAGTGGTACCTCACTAAGGTAGTATCTTTCTAAGACTACAAGCCGGCATTTCCAAAAGTCCCAGTAGTACCTTTCTATGACTACCGACTTACAATTTCCAAGAACCTACGATGGCACCTTCCCAAAGCCACAGGCTATCCTTCTTAAAAGTCCGAGGTAGCACCTTTCTAAGACTACAGGCTGGCACGTCCGAGAGTTTGATTAGTACCTCTCTAAGACTATAGAATTAAATTTTCCAAAAACCTACAGTGGCACCTCGCTAAGGCCGAAGGTTGAGTGTTTAAAAACACAGGGTAGTACCTTTCTAAGACTACAAGTTTATATTTTCAAAAAAAATTCAGTAGTACCCTTCTAAGACTACAATTTCTAAATCTTTCTCAAAACCTACAGTGGTATCTTTCTAAGACCACAGGTTACAATTTTCAAATCCTCAGCAGTATCTAACTAGAGCTCCGAGTTCATATTTTTCAAAGTTTATACTGGCATCTATCTAAGGCGACAGGTTCACATTTTCAAAAGCTCAGATGGCACCTTCCTAAGGCCACAACTTCAAAATTTACAGAAAATACTTTCGATAGTATCTTTCTAGGAATACAGATTTCTAGATCCGGGATCTCGATGGTACCTTTCTAAAACCATTAGCCCACGTTTTCAAAGAAAATTCCCCAGTGACATCTCTCTTATGGTCATTAGATTTAAAATCCCGCAATATCTTTCTACAGTCGCAGATTTTCAAAAATCCCGATAGCATCTTCCTATGGCTATTACTTGGGGCAAAAATTTCACTTACGATAGTATCTTTCTATGATTATCGTTCAAGTTACAAATCTCAGAAATTTTTAGTAATATCTATCTACGATTACTAATTGATTTTCAAAATTCACTTACGATAATATCGTACTACGATTATCATTCAAGTTTCGGAGTTGTACAATTTTAGTGATATCTATCCATGGTTACTAATCAATTGTCAGGTAACGATACTATCTCCCTACGATTGTCATTCACATTGTAGAATTTTAAATATAGTAATACATGCCTACGGTTACTAATTAAATTCCAAAACATGTTTTACGATATTACCTATCTACGGTTATCATTCAGAATTTCAGAAAATAGCGACTATTAATGATATCATTCTACGATTATTAATTTCTTCCATCTACTTACGACGACATCCTCTTACCCTAGATTATTATTTTTAAAATCATGTCGACAATAACATCTTTCTAAGGCTGTCCATTCGAAACAAAATTTTTTAAACACTGTGATATCTGTCTATGGTCATAGTGTCAAAATCCAAATGTTTCGATGACAACTCTCTATGGTCAAACTACAATTGGTTTGATTCCTCCCAAAGGATATGTAGGCAGCTCCAGGGCACGACCATCATAAAATTCAAAATTCAAAAATCTTTTCCGAAAAATGTTGTTACGAGTACGATCATCAACCTACGAAAAGTTCGGTAATATTTTCCTACAATTGCCGTTAAGTCCCAAAAATTCTGAAAAAAATGATGACATCTTTCTAAAGGTCATCCGTTCAAAATCCTAGCGGCGTAATCTCACTAACGATTGCCCTAGTCAAGTTTAAAACGATATTTTCAAAAATACATTTTTTCCGTGATCCTATTTGCCCACCTACGAAAACTTCAGTGTTAATTTTCTATAAACACTGTTAAGTGTCAAACGTCACAACTGACATCTATCTATGGTCATTGTTCAAAAAATGTTATCAGCGACACCTCTCTATGGTCATTTTAGCAAAAAAAAAAAAATCCTAGCGGCGTAATCTCACTAATGATCGCCCTAGTCGAGTTTAAAAAAACTACATTTTCGAAATTTTCGTTACCGCCCAAAGTGCGAGAAATTCATAAACGGACAGCATAACGGCTATAAACACTAGCAATGCGTGTTTACCATTTACTAATAGAAATGCAGGTTTTCGACTAATTAGCATATTTCCTAGTATAGGTATTCAAAATTACCGAAAGCATGGAAGAAAAACAGTCGATTACTTAATTGTATGATCAGATCTATGTCCGTCGGAAGTGAATCGATCAAGGGATCAAGCACCGGGACGTCGTCGAGTGAAATCTGAGTAAAGTCAGGGCTCTGCCGAGTCTCTCAAGGTCTTCAGAAGCTTGAAATCAGAATGGGAGTCCACTGCCTCTGCGGTTCCTTAAGAAAGCACTATGTCGCAACTATAGTTGCGACATCGGTCAAAAAATTAAATGCTGTCAGCATCGAGCCGCGCGCCCAGCTGCCATCCAAAGGGCAGGTTTTGGCGCCATTCGGGAATGGATCAGATTTGACCCAAACGCGACCGGTCGGTCCGAAATGCAACTTTGATGAGCCAGATCTTCGCCATCGACAACTCCAAAAAAAATTTTGATTCCGCCAGCAGATGTCAAATTTCTCTGAGGAGCCAGGAAAAATCTGAAACATATAAGCCTTGAGCCAAAATTTCACACATCATTTAGTCTTTGTCTACCATCGCTACGCAACGTACACAAATAGGGGCAGCTGTTGATACCCAAATTTTGACTCAACCCCCGCAAGTTCAGAAATCGGCAAAACGGCCTCCACCGATATCCGTGTGCATATCTAGAATGTTCCGACCTCTCGCGAACAGCCCCGACGTCAGTCAAAAATCTTGAAACAATCAACCCTCAACGATAAAGTGTTAAGGAACATTTACCCTTCTCAGAATTCTATTCCGATGCATCAATCCGGACAAATTTCAAATGGACAGTGCTGAAACCACATCCGAAAAGGCAAACAGGCCGGTACGAGCAGAATCTTGCACGAATGTCCAAATTTCTTCTTCTAAGGAGAATATCGAAGGCAATCTTTTTACAGAGAATCTGGTATAAAGACTGACTTCATCCGATCCAGCACCGGAATTCAGTTAAGGATAAACGCCAATTCGTTTAGATTTCCCTGCAACGGTCAACCGGCCTCGGAAATCAACGGACGTATTTTGCACGGACCTTGTTTTCAAAGTCTGACATTCCTTACGGAACATATTTTCTGGGAGTTGAGCAGTCCATGAGGTGCACCAACCGCTTCTCGTTTCAGTCAGATTATCAGAGCCGTATTTCAAAGTTTTTCTGGGAAGTGTACGAATCAAGCCCGGGATATTTGCTAAATTTGTGATCCAACACAGCGATCATGAATATCAAATTTAAAATGTCAAAGTAGGAGTTCTCCGAGGGGACGACCAAGAGTAAACGAGGGCTTCGGACCAAGAACAGAACTCCAGGATGCTTTTTCAAATTTAAATGTATTTTCTTTTATTTTTAATTAATTTTTCCGAAAAGATAAGCTCAAATACCTTAGGAAGCTTCCCAAAATATCCACCTGACACGTGGCAAGCCAACCACGCATTTTGGCAGATATTTCTACTATGTCGCAACTATAGTTGCGACATAAAGTATTATATATAGAAAGTCTCCACAACCAAAATCCAGACCTCAGAACTTCATTCCAAATCGATTTCAACTTCAAACACCAAAGCCTCCAGGCATTTTCTCCCAAAACGCTTCCAAAAACTATCCAAACACCGACCAAAAATCCGAAAAACCAAAATCCAACCAAGAACAAGCCTCGTTCTTGAAGTATCTCGACCTTATCTTTCTTCGGTTAATTGATTTGCCTCTTACTCTCGGGAGACTCTTGATAGTCTTCTAATTCATAGTTCAATATTAGTCACTCGGTCGCGTCCGATACTATACCCTACTATGTTTTAAAAAAGATTCATTTAATATATTTGCTACAATTTTTTTATATACTCGTTTTTTATGCTTTTCAAACCCATATCTGTTTAAAGAATTCGTTATTTTATGTCTTTCTCCTCGTTAGAATTCGGCACATGCTTGGCTTTGCCAGCTCCACTGCCACATACGAGAAGAACATAAAGACGTCTTCGCCCTAAAATATCTGCCGTCTTGCTCGGAATATATCCAGCTCGGTTATATATGATATCTTACAAATTGTTGCCGTCTAGCTCGGAATATATCCAGCTCGGTTATATATATACTTGTCGTCTAGCTCGGAATATATCCGGCTCGGTTTATATATATGATATCTTAGACCCCTGTCCATACATAATACATCATATTCTATCTCTCTATAGCGATTAACTTTCGATTTCTATAAAACACTTTCAAACAAAATAAAAATCCAGCATTCAATGTCTGAAGTGAAAGCTTGCAGTAGCTGTCATAATCGAATCGAAGGAATACCTTGTGAATCGGATTATTTCTGGAGCACTCGATATCCCGGGAGGATTTTTCTCACTTAAAGAAAGTAAAAATCCCCTCCCCCGATTTTCAAAACTCAGTCGAAGCTCTATCCGATTGGTAAAAATAAAATCGTTCTTCCAAAGCCCAGTTAAAACATATTCTGGCGATTTTTACAGAAAATATTTCTCCGGTCGAAGTTCTGTCCGACTTAAAAATACAAAACACTTTAAAATTCAAAACCAAATTCCTCGATCCGATGTCTGAAGTGAAAGCTTGAGGTAGCTGTCAGAATTGAATCACTGGAATGCCTTGTGACTCGGGTCATGCCGATTCACTCGATATTCTTTGGAATTATCTAAAGCAAAAATATCTTATCTTTTTCAGAAAAACGGTCGAAGTCCTGTCCGACCTATTTCAAAGCATTCATATACAGTCAAAGTCCTGTCCAAATAGAAACCGTTCTTTCAAACTCGGTCGAAATTCTGTCCGATCGCAGAAAAATGCTTTTCAAGGATTTAGCCGGAGTTCCGTCCGGCTAAAATCCAAAAATAGTTTTCAAACACGGTCGAAATTCTGTTTGACCGCAGAAAGTCATTTCTAGCGGAAGCTCCGTCCGGCTCAAAGTTTGATTTCCAAAAATACGTCGAAGTTCCATCCGACTATTTTAAATCATTTTCCAAACATGATCGAAGTTTTGTTCAGTCACAGAAAACCATTTTTAGCCGAAGTTCCGTCCGGCTCAGAATAAAATTTTAAAACACAGTCGAAGTTCTGTCCGACTGTCGCAAATAAAATTAAATTAACAAAACAAAATTATTTTCAAAACACATTCGGAATTCTGTCCAACTATAAAAAAATCATTTTTCGCCGAAGTTCTGTCCGGCTCAAAAATAATCCTTTTTCATCAAAACCGAGTCAAAAGTCATCCATGTTTCCTTTAAAATCTCCCCTTTCCGAAACTGGGCCGAAATCTGCCCATCAACAACTATTTTCAAGAGTCTTTTCATCTCATTCATAAAATCAGTAATAATTCAACATTTCTTTTAGCCAAGAAAACAATTAATTTCGATTCAAAAAGAGATTTACTTTCGAAGAAGAAGTACCGAAAGGGCGAGTGGGGTGCCTAACACCTTCCCCATTCGTAATTAAATCCCCGAACTCGAATTTCTGGTTTTGAAGACACCTTTCCAAAATATAAAGGCATTTTTCTTAAAAATGACATCTTTTTACAAATAAAAATTCCGGTGACTTGGTACACCACAGCTCAATACCAAGTGGCGACTCTGAAAAATTCGAAATCGGCATACTTAGGCCATCCTCCGTTTTCAAACAAACCACGCCATTTTCAAATAAATCCCATCAACGCATCTTCCACCGTCCTGGAAAGCGACCCCCAAACGGACGGGGGACGACGGAAGGACGGCGGAATTTCCCGGCGCGACAAAGCCTCTACACAATTTTTAGGGTTAGGGGTTTGAAATAGAGGAAAAGGACCACACTACCCTTCATTAAAACACAAATCCACACATTTTTCTGCTTCCCCGTCCGGACGGGACTCCCGTCGTCCGGACTAGCCTATCAAATATTCCAGATGGGTGCCACCCTCGTCCGGACCAAGCCTTCTGTAGCCTTCCCTGAAGTTGATGCTGCCTCGTCCAGAACCCCATGAATCCCCGTCTGGACGAGCAAACCGAAAAATGCACAGAAACTGCTGAAACCTTATCGGCTCCTTCGCGATGCGTCGAGACACACTTCCTCCATGCTACTTACATTCCATCGACGTCCTAAGGCTATTCCACGACCTTTCAAAGGAATCACAATCATCGGTACATAATTAATAAGTAAAAAGAACGCGTCGAATTTTATTTAAACGAATGGAAATTTGGATTGTTATATTGAAGGCGCAGTTGCAAGAGTTATTAGACTTAGGTTTCATTCGCCCTAATTCGTCGCCTTGGGGAGCTCCTGTTCTTTTTTCCAAGAAGAAAGATGGTTTCCTCCATCTTTGTATTGATTATCGAAAATTGAATCACGTGACCGTGAAAAATAAGTATCATGTGCCAAGGATGGATGATCTATTCGATGAACTCCAAGGTTCTATCTGTTTTTCCAAGATTGATTTGAGATCGGGATACTACTAGTTTCTCATTCATGTCGAGGATGTCGTCAAGATAGTCATTCAGACTAGATATGGTCACTATGAGTTCGTTGTCATGCCATTCGATATGATCAATGCTCCTGCTACTTTTATGGATCTTATAAACCGTATCTTTTATCCTTATCAAGATAGCTTTGTGGTTGTGTTTGTTGATGATGTGCTTGTTTATTCTGCTTCTGAGGAAGAGCACCAGATCTATCTTCGGGTTATTCTTGAGTTGCATCGTGAGCACCATTTGTTTTCCATGATCAGCAAGTGTGAGTTTTGGCTTCCTAAAGTGAAGTTCCTAGGTTATGTTATTTCCAGCGATGACATATCTGTGGATCCTGGTATGATTGAGGTCGTGATATCTTGGCCGCGTCCTACCATTGTGTTTGAGATTCGGAGCTTCTTGAGTTTTGTTGGCTATTATCGGTGATTTGTTTTGGATTTCGCTTGTTTGGCTTCTCCCCTCACTCAGTTGACCCGAAAGGGTGTCCATTTTAAATGGAATGATTCATGTAAGGTTTCTTTTGAAGATTTGAAGAGGAGATTAACTTCT
Source organism: Monotropa hypopitys (assembly GCA_002855965.1). Classification (NCBI taxonomy): domain Eukaryota; kingdom Viridiplantae; phylum Streptophyta; class Magnoliopsida; order Ericales; family Ericaceae; genus Monotropa; species Monotropa hypopitys. The sequence continues at coordinate 22,085 of NMUG010000041.1, forward strand.
GTCCACATTCTTATTGTTCCTAAATGAGGTGTTGGGTATTCGGTTTATTATGATGCATCACATGATGGTCTTGGCTGTATTCGTATGCAAGTGGGCCGGGTGGTGGCTTATGGTTCTAGGCAGTTGAAGGACCATGAGCGTAACTATCCAACCCATCATTTTGAGTTGGCCGCTATTATTTTTTCTCTCAAGAGTTGGAGACAGTATTTATACGGTGAAAGGTTTGAGGTCTTCTCAGACCACAAGAGCCTAAAATATCTCTTCACTTAAAATGAGCTTAACTTTCATCAACGAAGGTGGATGGAGCATTTGAAGGATTATGATTTTGATTTGCAGTACCATCTTGGTAAGGCCAACATTGTTGTGGATGCTTTGAGTAGGAAGTCTTTTTATTTGGCCAACTTGGCCATTCGTGATTGGAAGTTGGTTGGTGATCTCTAACCTTACCTCGTCTATTCCGAGGAAGTTAGCCCTCAAACTACCTTATGCCATATGACCATTCATTCAACTTTATCTCAGAATGTCATAGAGGCACAAGCTAGTGCTGATGAGGCTGTCGTGTATCGTTCTATGTTTTTGGCTGGTGAGGCTAGTCCTGGATAGATGGCCTATGCTGATTTGAGCATTCATTTTTATAGTCTAATGTTTGTTCCTGCTTCTTGTTGTGAGGTTATTCTTCATGAGTTTCATCACTCTCCTTTTGTCGTTCATCCTGGTGGCACAAAGATGTACCATGACCTTCGTCGTCAGTTTTGGTGGCCAGGGATGAAACGAGATGTTGTTGGGTTTGTGACCAGGTGCCTTACTTGTCAGCAAGTTAAGACCAAGCATCAGAGGCCTGCTTGATTGTTTCAGTCCTTGCATGTTCCTGAATGGAAGTGGGAGTATGTGACCACTGATTTTGTGATCGGTTTTCCAAAAACACCGGGTAGATTTAATACTATCTGGGTTGTTGTAGACTACTTGACGAAGTCTGCACACTTCTTTCCCATTCGTATTACTCAGTATTTGGATTCCTTGAGTAAATTTTACATCCGTGAAACTATCCGATTGCATAGTGTCCCATGTTCTATTATTTCTCATCGTGATACTCGATTCACTTCTAGATTTTGGCATAGCTTGCAAGACACTAAGGGTACCAAGCTTGTGTTAAGTACTGCTTCATATTGTTAAACTAATAGTCAATCTAATCGTACAATTCAGATTTTGGAGGACATGCTCCATTCTTATGTTCTTGATTTTGGTGGTGGTTGAGCCAATCATCTCCCTTTGGTGGAGTTTTCCTATAATAACAGTTACCAGTCGAGTATTAGTATGGCACCTTCTGAGGCTTTGTATGGATGTCTGTGTAAATCTCTTGTGTGTTGGTTGCAAGTGGGTGAATCTGCTATTTTTGGCCCCGAGGCAACTCATCAAACCACTGAGCAAATCAATCTGATTCGCCAGTTTTTGCTTATGGCACAAAGTAGGCATAAGAGCTATACCAATTGTCATCGTCGTCCTCTATCTTTTGAAGTTGGTGATCATGTGTTCCTCAAAGTTTCTCCTAGAATAGGTATATCTCATTTTGGGGAAAAGGGGAAGCTCAATCCCCATTATATTGGTCCCTGTGATGTTATCGAGAAGATTGGTGAAGTGGTATATCGATTGGCATTGTCAGCCAATGTTTCAAATGTCCATGATGTGTTCCATGTATCGATGTTGCGAAAGTACGAACCGAATCTCTCACATGTGATCAATTGGGATAATGTGGAGTTCGAGGCCAATGTATATTATGAAGAGTGACCCATTCGTATTCTTGATGCTAGGGAGTAAGTTTTATGAGGCAAAACCATTCCTAAATTGAAGGTTTTGTGGTCTAATCATGGCATTGAAAAAGCTACTTGGGAACGAGAAGATGAAATGAGGGTTAAATATCCCGATTTGTTTTGATATTGTTGTATTCATCTTCCCTTGTATCTTGTCTTGATGTATTTCTCTTCTCTCATAGCATATCTTGATGAAATTCTCTTTGGTTTTGTCTCGCTTTTTGCCTTTACCTTATATAAATTTCGATGACAAAATTCTTTTAAGGGGTATGAGATGTAACCGTTGAGAATTTATCGAATCGAATTTAGAAGTTCAATTCTATTCTATAGATTTTGATTGATTTTAATCTCAATATCTTCTATTGATTGTGGATATGGTTGATCATAGAATGTTGTAGAAAATTTAATGGCGAATCCAACGCAACTTGAATCATTTAAATTGGAGTTCTGATAAATAAATTAGGTCCAAAAAACTCCCATTGAACTTTTGAAGCTTATTCTTGGTGCTGGACCAGAGAACCTAAATATCGATATCTTGGATTTCCAAGATACCGGTATCTCAGACTACGAAATCTTGGATTTTCAAGATACCGGTATCTTTCACTACGATATCTTGGCCCCCCTCCCTCCCTCAAGATATTGGTTTCTAAGGCAAGTGAGGGATGTCCACCAGAGGACCCAGAGATCGGTATCTGGGATTTCCGAGATATCGGTATCTAGGGTTGCTGTTTGAAAATCTGGGAAACCTTCTGGGGTCATTTTTGTCATTTGCCACTCATTTAACTTACCCTATATGCGTGTAAGGACCCAAAATTCATCTAGAACACATTTTCTAACTCTCTTTACCTCCTAACTCTCTTCCACTCTCAAATCCTCTCCCTTCTCTCTTCAATCTTGAATTTTTGGTGGAATTTGTGAAGAAAACCCAAGGAGTAATCGCGTATATGGCTCTCTCCTCTCCGTATTGACGTGCAAAGCTCACCCATCGATCAAGAATCTCTCATCTAGGGTTTAGTAAGCATTTCCTCAAATCATCTCAAGAGGTAGAGTTGCTTACTCCTTGTATCTCCTATGTTAGTTTTCTCTTTTCCTCCTCCTTGTATTAAGTTAGGAAGAGGAAAGTTTCGTAGTCAACATTGCGGGTCAAATTAATCTTAAATTGGTTAAAGGTTTATGTTCATATGGGTCTTAATAGACACCCCTTGACTTCAATTTCAAGATCCCTAACTTAATTTACAAAACCCCAAATTTTCAAAAAAACACTAATTTTGGGTCATGGTAGAATCTTGAAATTAATGGTTTTAAAATGGTCCTATGACCTTATTGATACTTTAATTTGAGAAATTGAAAATCAATATTGGAAAATTCATGTTTTGGTCATCAATGGTGATTAGGAAGTACGGATGTCCTAATCCTTGGAAATTAATGAACAATTGAATTAATGTTTTAATTGACCAAAAATATGAAGGATATGTTGGGTTGGCTATATTATTATATGGGAATTTCGTTCCTTGTGTGGATTCATACTCACTACATCGCGCAATGGGGGTCGATTAGAGCCCTTCCTAAAATAGGAGAATTCTGAGGAACTTACAGTTAGCTAGATGACGGGCGACTAGCGCGGAACAAGCCGAAACTTCAAATTCTTTAATAAAACTGTTTGTGTCTCCCTTGTTTCGTCAAGGTTGATATGAGAACTTGAAATAATATAATTCTCCTTAATTTCATCAAGTTGATTATTTTGGAAGAAAATCAATAAGTCTTGGAAAATTATTTTTTGGAAAGGAATTGGAAAAGATTTTGAACTATAAAAATTGGTCCCCATCGCATGTATACTTATTTAATTCTCGCACTCGCATCTTTTGTCCCAACTTGGGAAATATTTGGGTGTATGTTATATCTACTAGAATATTACCTAACCCTCTGTTTCAGGTACCGACCCGGCTGTCTAGCTTGGAGCTCGGAGTATTAGATGCTATCCTTGGGTATCCTTGGGTATCCTTGTTTTATTCATTTTAGTCTTTTAATTTAAATTCATGTATCCGGGACTGTAATATTTTATTTGTAACGGCTCCGGAATTTATACCATTTTTTGGAAAAAGGATAGTAGAGCATTTTATTAAAATACTACAACATAAAACCCAACCATCATATGCATGTCCAAGCCACATGCCAAATGTAATACCCGTCACTTCTAATAATTAAATTAGATATACATTAAATAAATTAAAGGTGTTAGTAAGTGAATAACAATTCACTTGGGTAAGTTTAGTAGTAGGAATAGTTAAATTAAGAGATTTAAGACTTAAAAATATACTTATAAGTGTATAAGTGTAAAATAAGATGAGTAATGGCAAATAAGGGTAAATAGGAGTTAAGTAACAAGGGTAATAGGGATTTTTGACTTAAAAATCTGTCACATGTTAAGTTTAGCCTAACTTCATTGGCGCTAAACATTTGGGAAAAGTTAGAGAGAGAGAAGAAGAAGAAGGCTAGAGGAGATTCAAAGAAACCAAGGCTTTCGGGTGAGAATCGAAGTAAGAAGTCTTCTACAACGTTGTTCTCTAGGTTAGTACGAATCTATGAATGTAAATTTCATATCTAAACCATTTCGTATTCGGTCTAGATCGGGGTTTTAGTTTTAATCTCATTTTTGGAGAAACAAAACATGTATCTAGGGTTGATTTTAGAAATTGGTTGCGATTGGAGGTTGTAATGGAGTCTCATTCAAGTATATAATGGCATTAGATGATAGAAACACTTTAGTATGATGAATTTGAGGTTTTGGAGTGTTTAGAACGAGTTTGGAGAAGTGTGGATCGATTTTAGTCGAAATGTCCCGTTCTGCAGATTTCGGACACAAGGGGTGGCGACCAGTTGGGAGGTTGGGGCCAACCGGTTGGCAGGATGTGGTGGCGACTGGTTGGGAGGAGCAAGCAACCGGTTGGGATGTACTGAGGGTAGGCCAACCGATTGGCCAACCGGTTGGGGGTTCGGTTGGGACTGAGGGATGTCAGCCCAACCGGTTGGGAGGTCAAGTCCGACCGGTTGGGGGGGTTCTGTCCGAATGTTTGGGCAAGTTTTTGTTGGGAGTTGAAACATGACTAAATAGCATCGTAAAGAGATGATCTTTGACACTTTAAGGCATATAATCATTTGATTTATATTTTCCTATTTGATTTCCATTTATAATCAAATTGTGGACTGAAATTGGTATTATTTTGACAGGGACACTTGAGATAGGCGTTGAGGCCTCCCTCAAGGGCAAGGAAAATGTTTGAACCTGGCAACGGAAAAAGGTTTGATCAACGGCCCTGGTGAGTGTATGGATTCGGTAAATTGAGAGTACATTTCATGTATTTTAAAGTACATGTTCTTCTTAGTTAAATTATTGAAAACCTCTATGCATGTGGATTGAATGGAGTAGGGCTTGACAATTACCCTATGATACACACGGATATATATGTGAATGTATGAATGTAGAACTCCGACTTTTGGATAATCGCACACCTTCCTTTTTAATAGTAATTGTACTAAATTGGGGGGGATCGCTAGGAATGTTGCATATGTATCATATGCATGATTTTATAGAAAAACCATTGAAGGTTATTATGCATGTTTCTATGTTATATGTAGTAAATAATGGAAATGGATGGATGTAGGCCTTCATGGCCAATAGAGGGAAACACCCCTTTTTGATGCTACAAGTCGAGGTCAATACTGCGGGTTGACGGCTTGTAAGTATATGTCGAGGTTGTGGCTGCGGTACAACAGCATATCGTCAATGAGTCGAGGTCAATACTGCGGGTTGATGGCTCACTGATCTTGGGAGCTGTGATTCCAAATTTAAATTAAAAAAGAGATACTGAAATGTTTTGGAAAAAGGGTTGCGACCATATAAGCACATAAAAGCATGGGTTGCATGGGGTTGGTAGTATGTGTTTTTAAGGGGTTGGACCCTTATTTTTTACAACGTATAAACCCTGCATGTTTTATAAATCTTTTGCAATTGTGAAATCAATATATCCTATTCACACTCTGGTTTCCTTGTATTTTTCTTAAATGCTTGGAAACTAGGTCTTGGAGTTAGCGGTCCACTACATAACTTGGTGAGGAGACTTCTTTGGGAAGCATGGATTTGGATGGTTAGCTTGAAGCATAGCTTGATGGAACGACACTTAGTAGGTGCACTTGTAAGTTGGGTTGAAGAACAATGTCATCTTTTATGATTGTCCTTTTGTTCTTTCTTTTAGTACCTATCCTTTGAATCAATTTTGGTACTTGTGGTTTTATTAGAGGAAAAAAACAATGGTTTGAGCTTCATGTTTTGCCCTTGTGGCTAGTTAATACTTGTTTTAGAAATTGTTGACTCTTGGGTTAAATGATAAGAAAATTTTTTATTCCGCATTTTTATTGGTATGTTTGGTAAGAGATGTTACACCAAACCACAAACAAGAAAGTAATGATTTAAGTCTAACTATTACAGACACGGGTACCAAAATAAATAAGTAAAGTGTGGAAATGTAAATAAGAGGTGCATTACAAATGTAAAGCCTTCAAGTTATTCCAAGTCTTAGAACTCCACCTTCAAGCTAAGCCAAATGATACTTCCTTAAAAATAGAGGGTTAGGCATACGCCTAGTAGAATAAAATCTAAACATATGATATATGCAATAAGTGTGCATGGGCATGGGCATGTATGGAAAGTATAAATGTGATGCATGCAAGAGAGTCCGATAGGTTTCCAATTTAAATAAACCAAGTGTGAGAGAACTTCCAAAATTTCATTCAAATTAAGGATTTTCCAAATGATTTTCCAATTTTCTTACCAACATAAGGTTAATCATTTCTAAATAAGAGTTTGGGCTATTAATTTCACACTAGATGCTTGTCAACTATCTAACCGTATAATTTTTCGTATTACTCGACTCGACGGGAGGGTCCAGTCCAACTCCCATTGCGCAATGTTGTGAACGTAGAACGTTCAGGGATCAAAATCCCATATGTATAACCAACTCAAGGATCAACATCCATATTAAACCACTACTTGATTTAAACTTCTAATTTCTCAAAATTTTTCAGAATTAGGCCAAAGGCCATATTTCAATTATTTTAAGGTATCAATATACCAATGGTTAATTCAATGCTCCAATTTGATGTTCCCAAGGTCAATTGACATTTTCCCTAAATTTGTCGAATAAAATCCAATTAGAGTTTTTAGTAAAAATTGGGGGTTTTCAATTCTATGTTTGGAACATGAAATTAAAGTCATGGGAACATTATATCCAAGGCCACCCACTACACCACACTTGAAACCCCAGGACAAACCCTAGACTTGCATATCTCGAAGTTTTGCATAAAAAGAGAGAAAAAGAAGATCTACAACATGTAACACCTGTACCTATTTTTAATATTTTTAAATCAATTGATAATAATTATTAAAAGATTGAGAAGAAGAGATTAAATATGTAGGATAATTAAAAAGGAATTAACCTTTTTAAGAGGGATGTACATATATATATATATATGGCTTTTACATAATACTTAGGTAATTTTAATTACGAATAATGATAGGCAAGGGTATTAAATGAATATAATGGAGGGCAACATAGACTTTCTCACTAAAAATCTGATTAGGATTGAATTATAAGGTGGCTATACTCTTATTAGGGTTAGATACAAACTTTGGTGGCTAGTGAGGATTAGAGAGAGAGAGAGCTTAAGAGAATTGGCAAGATCAAGGTGTAGATCAAGGTTTTTGGAAGAAAATCCTTCCCAAATGTTGTTCCTAACATCTCAAAGGTAAAATCTACCGGTTTGATTTTTAATTTCGTACACCAATTAGCCCAGATTAAGGTTTTTTCGCTAATCACGATTAGCCACTGATTTTCTAGATCTACTTTAAAAAATAATGATTTTTTAGTGATTTAGAGTTTGTTTTTAAAGCCAAAAATTTGAGTATGATTTGAGGGTAAGTGTATACTACATCTTAGGGTATTTGTTTTTATGATTTAAAGTCTTAAAAATCGAGTTTAGACGTGTTTTAATTATGAAAACAAGAAGTGATTAGCAGTGTTTTTTTCAAACTGCTGCCCAGTGCACTGACCGGTATGCGCACCGGTATACCAGGCGGCATGCCGGTCTCATACCGGCCTTAGAAAAAATGCACAGTAAGCCTTGGTTAACATATAAGCGAAAAAAATGAACTAACCGGCATGTCGGCCGGCATGCCGGGCGGTATACCGGTTGTATACCGGTTGTCCTACCGGTTTTGCAAATTTTTGAGGAAACCATATTTTTATTAAATAATCATTTTTATAATGATCTTAAACATTTTTAGAGGATTCTAGAAGTTGCAGAGGTTAAATAAGTCAGTGATTAATATTTAAGAATTTATTAAATATTAAGTATTAAAGGGAAAAAATTTTATACACTCTTAAATGTTTAACAGGAGACCAGCCGGAGTCTTCTAAGACGATTCGCTAGACTCGTTCGCGGTACTTGCATATTATTGGTGAGTGTATAGATTTCCTTCTCTTATAGAATCTTTGATTTACATGTTACATACTAGATGTTGATGATTGTTTGATTGAGATCCTGTTTGATGATGCTGGTTTACATGCTTTGGTTGTTGTTTGTTTTTGGGACTTTGGTGTAACCTATTTAATTGTTCACATAATGGCTGAGTTATATGATTAGATATATTGATAGTTGTTGTTGTTTGATTGTTGGATGATCACGTGTTTAGTTGTTACGGATTTACACACTTGGGATATCTTGTCCAATTTTCATGATAGCATGTTGATTGGTCGCTTTAGATGATGATGATAATGGTGTTGGTTTCTCTCTACTTGCTACTGATTTCAATCATGATTCATAATTCTATATTGATGCTTACAATGATAAGAAGATGCAATGATTGTTGATGATGAAATATGCAAGCATAGTCTCATATTGATGCTTTACGATGATAAAAGATGCGATGGTTGTTGATGTTGGCATTCATATGCATATTTTTATGATGATGCCTTATGATGATAAAAAGATGTGATGAATGTTGATTTCATTGTGCATGTA
>NMUG010000042.1:0-30966 GCA_002855965.1 Monotropa hypopitys
AACAGAGACATGAGGTGGAGGAGGAGGAGACAAAAGAGCCTCCTTGGAGAGCGATAGAGGGTTTTCACCGCCCATGTTCATAGAAGATCTAAAAAATTCAGACAAAGAACAAGAATAGTGGAATCACTGGATTGTGGGTTTTTACCGCACATGTTCATTTAAGATCTAAAAAATCCAGATAAAGAACAAGAAGAGTGGAATCACTGGATTGTGAGGGAAGTCTTCCCTAGTAGAGTCACCAAATGTGGTGTTTTTCTTTCTTGGCATCCGTCAAACTATTGGGAAATCTAGGAATGATCTCATGTTTGCTTGAGGATGGGTGGTGAAGGGAGATCTAAAGAGAAGGCCTCATGTTTGGTTCTTGCAACCACAAAGGTTAGCGCCTCACTAGTCGACAGTGACTGGGAAGGTACTAAGAAGGCTAAGTCAGGTATTGGTAGATAAAGATAGATAGAGAGAGAGAGAGAGAACAAATGGACAACGTAATAGAAATGCCGAGAGAAGGATCGATGAACAGTACCTCTCATTGGTATTTATCGGCCATCATGACTTCGCGCCCAAGGCAATCGCATGCGTGTGTGTAGGTGGTCCTGGGTAATGTCAGCCCTGGTCAGAACATAATGATGAGTTTATTAGACTGTCGTAACCATCAGGCCGCGTGACCCGAAGTCTGTTGACGGTGATAACACTGACAGTCAGTCTTCCCTGAAGTCTGTTGACGGTGAACCCTAAAGCGTGTGGTTGGACATGCAAAGGTACGTTGTGGCTTCTAATTCGGACAAAGATGATTACTTGCGATGCTTCCTATTGCCCGCCATGTATGCCAAAGGTTGAAAGAGGACCATATGGTCGATCGACCTGTCTATCCTTCAAGCATTCGGATGTAGTTGTTCGCCAGAGGGACCATGATTTGATAAGTTTGGAAGACTGTGAAGTGAGTCTGTTCTGGCCACCCCTCATAGAGATCGACTACAAAGGGGTCCGGATTGGTGAGACTGCTTGATAGGAACACCTATGGCCACATCACCGGTATCCGACCCACTACACTAAGAAAGAGTTTTAACAATGATGGTGGAGATGCCAAGTAATCGCGGTTTCAGGTCATTGTTAGGATTGACAAATGGAGACTAACGATGGACGAATGATGAAGGCAAAGGGCGACTAGAAAATTTCAAAGGGCGAAAAGTAATACTTAGGACTCTGAGCAATGAGAGTGTAAGAAGTGTATAAATCTAATAAGGTGAGAAAGGAGCAATGATATTTGTTCCAAAAATTTAGCCCAAAATGAATGTCGAAGGTGTGGGACCCTGCCTCAGAGATCCGCAAAAATAATCTAATCCCTTAATGAATTTTAAAATAATATCCTAAGTGATCATTTAAAAAAAATGGGCAATTGAATAATTGTAAGTGTTTGATCCAGTGATCTATGTTTCACTCAGAAGTTTTACGTCTAATTTTTGAATGACGCACCTATATTTATCCGATTACATTAATTTTTCAGAATCAATTATAATATTATATTAAAATTTATCAATCGCTCGGATTATTTTTGTGACCGCGAGTGAAGGCCCTAATTTGTAAATGTAAATTTCCTTTGAAATAACCTGTGTAGATCTGCCCTAAATAGCATTTCTGATCTAAATTAGTTCGATAGATTCACACGCTGCCGCACGGATTTTGTTTCTCTTTTGTCAAAAAAGAATACAATACCCAGCCAACGGACGAGAAGTTGGTCTTGGCATCATGCGGAACAAAATATGTCCCACAGATCTGGTTCAGTCGTAGCTGACGTGGATGGACCCCACTTTGTTAAACATGTTTACGTTTTTTTCCTGTTTTTTAAAAGCATACCTCAAAGGGTAGTTCTATTAACAACCACTCAATTGCTAAATTCATCCCATGTTTTTTCCTTAGGAAACTAACTTCCGAATGAAATAGGTTATTTCGGATTTTAGTTTCTGAAGTGTTCAAAACATTTCGGAAATTAAAATCCGAACAGTTCAAAAAAATGTGAAAAAATCATTCGGAAATTAGTTTCCGAAGTGTACAAAAAAAAATAAGCTGTATTTAGCAATTAAGTGGTTGTGAATAGAACTACCCTACCTGAAAATGAGGCGGCCTAACCCACACAAAACTACAACTATTTAAGACCAAGGGGGACTCTGCGTACCGGATCAGCAACAATTTGACAGCATGTTTGTTTTCTGAATTATGAGGGTGGATAAGCAAAGGCAGGATATAACTATTCATCCTCCCACTTATTAATTGTTTGTGTGATATGATGTTTTACATATGACCAGTGCTACACATACACCAAGTATGTATACACTAAACGTATACCAATCTCACATGGGACTCACATAAACGTATACCAATCCCACATGGGACTCACACATGTCCCAAATTAAAATTTTTATTTGACAGTTAAATTTGTAATATTATTTTAAGTAATACTGAAAAAATCAGCTTAATCGGATAAAAAATATATTTTCTGTAATTTTGTGAAATTTTACCCGACAGTTTTTCACTGTTAAATTTAAAAAAATTACAAAAAATATATTTTTTATTCGATTAAGTTGATTTTTTCAGTATTACTTAAAATAATATTACAAATTTAACTGTCAAATTAAAATTTTAATTTGGAACCTGTGTGAGTCCCATCTGGGATTGGTGTACGTTTAGTGTACACATACTTGATGTATGTGTAGCACTGCTCATCTGTAAAACATCATATCACACAAACAATCAATAAGTGGGAGGATGAATAGTTATATCAAGTAGGGAATGATGTCAAGTAGGGAATGATGATAGGAGCACATGTTTTCATTATTCTTTCCAAATGGATAACTACGGGTTTTTCGAAATACCAAATATGTCCTCATTTTAGTGGGATTGAGAGTCTCATATCAGATAAAATATTGTGTGAGGATAAAATCTGATGAGTAAGTTACCTCCGTATTTAGGAAAGCTTCCATATATCAAATTCAGTAGAGTGGAGCCTACAGAATTACTCAATCAACTCGGTCCTTGCTCCTACCTTACACTGAGCAGTCTGTCACTGCATAAAGGCAACCTAGTTTTCCAAGAATTGAGCCAAATCATCTTCAACTGTAACACTCCAGTCTAAAGTGTAAATTGGAGTCCTATAAGGGACATCCAGGTCAGTAAATGGGTCTCACATCGCTTGGTGGATGTAAGTTGTGTGTTATAAATAATAGATCATGAATCTATCTTGTACAATACCTTTTAAAGTCGTGCAGATGTCAAAGTCCATTGGAACATTCCAGTTAAGCGTGCTCATTTTGGAGTAGTCCAAGGATGAGTGATCTCCTCGGAAGTCCACTGGGACTTGGCAGCCAAAGCGGACAATATTGCGCAGGCCAGGGATGGATCGTTACATCAACCCAGTTCTCATTATGCACAAAAGGGGGATTTCCCTGGGGTAGAGGTTGGTTGACTTCTCCCTCGCCCGGACCAGTAGACAGAGCATCTTCCACATTATCCATATTAGTAGCCTGGTTATTAACAATCATCAAGTCATTACCAGAAACTCACATTCATGTAGCACATAACACGTAACGGCAACACATAAAAGTCACACACAAGTACCTGACACCTTAGGGTTTACTACCAAGCCTTTCTCAACCCTAGACCCGATATTCCAATCATATCGTGCTTTTCGAACTAACTTTTTGGGACTTTTCATTTGAAAATATGTTGATCAGACACTTTTCAATTTAGATTTCAATGTAGTCAAGATGGGTGTCAAAGTAACACACACAATACTTCTTAGAATATCCACAACCATCCTTAATCCTAAACTCTTACCTCAAGACTCATCAACATGAAATCACTCTTATTCCAGAACCTTATAACCTAGAGCTCTGATATCAAGTTGTCACGACCCGTTCCAGAAACTAATATAAAATAGTAAATCCAGTCACATGTCATGACTATCCGGTACACAAACACGGCTTCCAACATCAACATACCGTCACCCCGAATATTAAACTCCGACTTTTCCCGCAATAAAATTTGTTGCCGCACATTCACTAAGAATACATCACCTCACCAACCCTCTCTAATTTGATCCAAAAATAGTGGTTTCACCACAAGTTTAGCCACAAGTGCCTCATTCAACCCCAAAGACAATTCAACTCCCAAACTCTTCATTTCCAAAAATTTCTCTACTCGAGTAGAAGTCAAGCAAAACAACTTGCCCATAGATTTCCTACTCAAGGCATCCGCCACAACATTGGCCTTTCCCGGGTGATAATGGATATTACAATCATAATCATTAATCAACCCTATCCATATACGTTGCCTCAAATTCAATTCTATTTGTGTAAACAAGTACTTTAAACTTTGGTGATCTGTATAAATTTCATAAGTCACTTCATATAAATAATGTCTCCAAAATTTAAGTGCAAACACCACAGACGCCAATTCTAGATCATGGGTAGGGTAATTTCTCTTATAGTTCTTTGATTGCCTTGATGCATAAGCAATCACTCTCCCCCTTTGCATTAATACACAACCCAAACTACAAAGAGATGCATCACTATAAATCACTAAATCTTTCGCACCCTATGGAATCGTCAACATCGATGCTGAAACCAATCTCTCTTTCAACAATCGAAAATTAAATTAAATTAAATTGGTTCGGGCGTGACAATAGGAATTCACACCACTTGCACATGTCACCATAGTTACGTTTGCACTTGATAGGTGCATATTTGCTGGGTATTTATGACTCACCCTTTCTCTACAGTCCTTTACAGGTTTGCTTCGTTGGGTTGCTCGTAAAGGGGTTGGCTTAGGTTTGCTCTACTTTCCTTTGTGAGGAGCATGCTAATGTATTTTATTTTGTATCATTATTGCATTTCCCCTCCTTTCCCCTTGTAGCCTACGGGTATTCCCCTTTTATTTAAAGAGTTGTAATATTGTTCTATTGAAGGCAAGTTCATGGAAATAAAAAGGATTGTTGTTTAATTCCGCATGTTTATATAAATGGTTTTAAAGAGGAATGTTTTACTATTCACGGCCCCTTTGTATTGTGGTTTGGTAAATATGGTTTCGTAATAAAACCTCTCTTTTATTTCACTTAAAAAAATGGCTTAAAAATCCGGGGCGTGACAAGTCAACTAAAAAAAGATATTGATAGTCTGAAACATAAAACTGTCTCACATCCTCACTCTACAAACTGTAAGGAACCAAAGTACTAGAATTGTAAAAGAAATGACTCCTGAAAAAAGAGTTCTGAGCAGCTGGCAAATGAACCCTATTATGCCTTCTTATCTGGATATAAGAGCCACAACACAAGAAACAGATATATCCAAGAGTGTCAGATTTACAGTGAATATAGTAAATCATCAATACAATGTAATTAGATATTAACAACAACGTAAGGGGTTGTGCCTCTCCCCTGAAACAAGGCCACCGTAAGAGATATATAAAAACAGTATAAGGGGTTGTGCCTCTCCCCTTAAAGCAAATTGTAGCAACAATCATGTAAGTGTATCTTTTAATTTTTATCACCATCATCACCATCAATGCTAAGGAGGACTCAATCAACTCCACTAGCTAAGGGCAACAAAACAAGACCTAGTATTCCATCACCGTAGGCAAACACACTATTGGGAAGCCCGTTGTCAAGCATCTACCGTCTTCCAATATGTGTTGCCGGAATACAATATTCTATCACCGTAGACAGACACAATGTTGAGAGCCCATTGCCAAGCATCTACTGTCTCACAACATTATTGTAACATCCCCAAAATGTGAGACATATTTTTTTTGAGGAGTGTTAAACGTAGGTAACGAGTATCCAAACAACAAGGGTAAAGAGTTATCTACCACACACACCAACACACGCTACTCATTACACTACTTATTACATTACATGCTTGCTTTGAATGAAATACAAAAGAATGATGCGAATAGGGTTTTATAACATAACCCTGTACAACATTGCATCAACTAAAAGAGAAAGGGCCAAAATGGGATTTTATATGATAATCCCATACAACGCGGCCGACAGTAAAGAAAATAAAGTACAACACTGAAAGTGAAGGCAACCAATCACACAGTCCGGTCGAGCCTCAAGTCCTGCGAATGATCCTGCGGGTCCACGTTCAAGTGGTAAGTCCTACAAAAGTAAAGGGTCAGGCACGACCGCCTAGTAGAGATAATCTATCTCCTACCGTCTATACTATTGGGTGCACGTGGGTGACGCACCAAACGCACCAAACGCTTGAATAAATTCGCGACGAGGACCGGCAATAACAACGAGTGAGTTTCCAACTGAAACAACTCCACCAACGAATAAACAATGCCAAAAGAGATTCACGATCAACAACAATTTCATCCAAAACAACGCCCCACAACAACCGCAAACTGAACAACCCGCAAACTTCCTTAAACGCGCAACACACCGCAAGGTAAGGAGTACGTCGCAAAACAACATGCCGAAGAAGAACCGATATTGCACAACAACATCGTCCTCGAGAGAGTCAAGATTTTCTAACGAAATGGTTTTCGCGCAACCATAGATTCCCAAACCGATCAAATAATCTAGAAATGCGTATTTTGAACAAGGACACGATACGGAGGTTAAACCGCAAGAATATCGTCTCGAAAATTTTAGAAAAATTCCACAAAATTCCAGAATATGCCACAATATAATGTGGACATGCCGGGAAAGATTCCAAGTACCGAAACGCTACGGATACGAGGGGATACGGTACGGATATGCCCACAAGCGAAAGACACGCCGAGGACACACCGATACGGTAAAGATACGCCGAGGACACACCGGTACGATTAGGATACGCCGAAGATACACCGGTACGGTTAGGATACGCCGAAGACACACCAGTACGATTAGGATACGCCGAAGATACACCGGTACGGTTAGGATACGCAGAAGACACACCTGTACGGTTAGGATATGCCGATACACCATGGGTACTCCTAGGACACGCCGATACGGTACCGATACGCGGACACGGTACGGATACTCCGATTTTTCCAAATATTTTTCTAAAAATTTTAGAAAAATAAGAGAGTGTTTTTCGACTACTGCAAAGAAGTACACAATGACTTTATCACCCCGAACGCGCGAAACAATCCCGAAATAAGCTTCCGAACCAAGTAGGAATAATACAACCAAAACGAAGCAGGATTTGAAAGCAAGACAACCCGCAAGTGATGGTCACACAACAACCGTGCCACCCGAATCACACCAAACAAGCACAACGCCACCAAAAGAAGAACCGAACGATCAAAACCTCACAGACTAACCCACACACACCTAGCGCGGTACCAGAATGACTAAGAAGTTTGATTTGAGATGTACTGGCCAGTCACCTTCTCAAAACAATCCTTCATGTTCATTCCTACACCACATGACACGGACTACGCACACCGGTCACGCCAAATATCACCACAATCCAAGTCGGTACAGTCGACTTCAAAGAGACACATATATTCTACCCAACACTCGCAACACAGCTGCACAATGCAAAAGTAACTTTATCTCGCTGATCACACCAACCACAAGTCAATCCCACAACACACTCTCAACAAGGCTCAAAAGAGAGACAACATCGCAGAACGGAAGTGTCCAAACGTAAATGGACACGACACCAACAGATACGACAACAATATGGATTCACACGAAGACATGGCGAACAAGAACGAACGCGAGAAGGTAACCCACGAGACAAGAGTGCACGAAGCAGGGATACGATTCCCGATAACAAGTTCTACGAAGTAGATAACTCACTACGCGTGAAACGAACAACACATTACCGCCAAGATAATGCCAAAAGGATTACCCAAACACAAATCACCTTCTACAACCTTATGCCCAAATGAGAAGCAAATCCTACTCTCGTCTTCAAATCCAATCAAGACACAAGATACCTCAAGTCATCGACCCAATCATTCCTATCCTCTAAAACAATAACCTCAAACCCAAATACCACTTCTGGGAAAACCACAAGGTAGTCACATGCGCGCTATCATTCCAAAACATCAAGAGAGAACTAAAATCCTCAAACTACTTTCCCAGCTCATAACACAACTACGACACGACAACTCGTCGACAAATACCAAGGCACCTCAAAAGGAGGTCTAACACTCAATTCACACAACAATCCCAACAACCAATTGAGACAATTTCTACACAAGGCTATCTCCCAAGTCGTTCCACAATCCAACTAACCGAATAACCGAATCACCGACACAACTGGCTAACCAAATGACCAAACAACCAAATAACCGAATAGCCACACAACCAAGATGTAACCGCAACCGCAAAGCACTAACTTCGGCACAAATCCTCAAGTAACCTCAAACCACAAGTCACAACCAACTCTTGCATCAAACAAGCGCAACGTACCATTTCTGCCACTAACCGCTAGGTACTAATCCGTACGGAGATTCGACTAATCCTAAAAACACTTCACATCCCAAGTGAATCACACACGCCATTCCTGTCACTACAAGGCCTTACTACACTGAGACATCCTCACTTCCCAAGGAAGTCACAACCACTAGACCACCAAGTACTAACACACCAAGAGCAACCACTAGTTGCAATCCCACAAGTAAGGTCATTCCGAGATTCCACAACTTACACAAGGGACGAAACGAGATAGGGAGATCAAATCAATCCCAAGAGAGAACAACCAACAACAACTAGGCTATCGAACAAGTAGCCAACCATGCAACTGAAATGGGAGCCAAAACTCAACCACCAGGAAATAGTCAGAGCCAATAGGGCAAACAACAAACTCTAAATATCCGCGTCCAGAAGAGAAATAGATTTCGAGGCTCACTTGCAAGAGCACTACTATTTTCCAGCTGCAAAGAACGATTATCCAATCACTAACGTCAAGAGGAACCACATCACTCTGACAAGAAGTAGCCAACAACAACCTCGACCAAGATTAAGAGGAGGAACTCAAGAGAAGGTTAACAAATCGCACGCAGAATTTTCATTCTCACTAAGAGAGCAAACAAGAATCCATCAACAAACCGTCACAAAGTCCAACATCCGCTGCAAGAGATAGACTCAAAAGTCACGACGACAACGACAAAGATTTGCTTCCTACGAAGGGATAGGCTCGACAAGCCATAACTGCAACCACCAACGACCGATATCGAGGAACAAGAAGCCAAATCATCACAAGAGCCAATGAAAGAACTCATTCGCGCTCTAAGAACTAGGAACTCGAAATGGCTCATCACGACAGAGTAGGTGACAACACTGTCAACAAGAGGATATTACAGGAATACACAAGTCCAATATCGATAGGATCCTTTAACGAATGCCAAGCCAGGCCCAAAAGTCACCTCAACAGAGATAGGATTTTACTCAAAATCCCTAAAGAACAACAACAAGACCAACTCGAAGGAGTAGACACCACGTATTTCCAAACCATGTTGTTATTTCGAGTTATAAAAACTTGTTGTTTAATGAGATTCATGTAATGCACACACATTCAATGCCTAGATACACATGCCATGCACCCTAAATGCAACCACTCAGAGCTACACAAAAGAAACGCTGCGCTCATTGAGACTAAAAAGTCTCACCCAAGTCCGAGGTAAATCGGAACTAGCGCTCTGATACCAATTGTAACATCCCCAAAATTTAAGACATATTTTTTTTTGAGGAGTGTTAAACGTAGGTAACGAGTATCCAAACAACAAGGGTAAAGAGCTATCTACCACACACACCAACACACGCTACTCATTACACTACTTATTACATTACATGCTTGCTTTGAATGAAATACAAAAGAATGATGCGAATAAAGTTTTATAACATAACCTTGTACAACATTGCATCAACTAAAAGAAAAAGGGCCAAAATGGGATTTTATATGATAATCCCGTACAATGCGGCCAACAGTAAATAAAAGAAAGTACAACACTGAAAGTGAAGGCAACCTATCACTACAGTCCGGTCCAGCCTTAAGTCCTGCGAAGGATCCCGCGGCTCCAAGTCCAAGGAGTAAGTCCTACAAAAGTAAAGGGTCAGGCACGACCGCCTAGTAGAGATAATCTATCTCCTACCGTCTATACTATTGGGTGCACGTGGGTGACCGTGCAAGGAATGTAAATATGCAATGCTATGGATCTCATTAAAGTAAAACATTTCCTTTTCTTTCAAATTCCACATTTGACTCATCGTAAAGAAAAGTAGTAAAGTACCGTGTCTGACCAAGACTCAAAAGAGAAGTACCACACGTCCAACATCTATCAAACCGTTGCCTAGACAAGGCCAAAGGGAATCGTGTCAAGTGTCGACTCACACTAAGTAAAAGACTCATTTTCGGTTATATAAACGTATTCCAATTCCCTTTACATTCCAAGTTCTACTTGTATTCCATTTCCGTGCCTTCTAGTAGGAGCAAGGCCAATATCAATCACAATCCATCTCGAGTATCGGCTAGTTCCGCATCGGGGCTCGTCAACCCCTTATCGTGTAGTTCCTGTTTTCTCCGGCTCACCGCGAAGGTCTAGTCAAACCTCCATTACGCAATGTCGTGTGTCACTCCAAACAATGACACAAGGTAAGCAACCTGATCTAACCACTCAAACAGTATCCAATCCTCGTATAGAGTCAACAGTTTCCTCATAAAGAGTCATGTGTCACATTTTATCATTTTATACCAACATTCCATACGACCTAGGGCAAACGACCTCCTAGTCGACATACCAACCAAAAATGTGACTTTTATTCCATTCTTTCCAAATCAATTCCGTTTATTCACAAAACGTTCATTTCCAAAACATTTCCGTTCATTTCCCAAAACATGTCGTTCATTCACAAAACATTCCACTTAGTTCGATTTTCCAACAAAAGTGTCAAAATACCATTTGACCCACAAACCACCCGAAAGTGTCCAAACAAGCTGATATCCTCAATTTGATTTCATAAAGCGACAACGACAGATTTTTCACTATTGAGAACATATGTAAAGTTGTACTAATAACAACAATCATTGTACTTCATCATTGTAGGGTATCATTGTGAATCATGCTTGTATTATCTAACGTTTAAAAAGGAATATTATGCATTATTGTTATCATCATCTTCTAGACAAGCATGCAACAAGGCGAGTGTTTTCAACAATGGCATCAAGTAGCGATAATCACCAAGCATTTATCAATTTTACCACCTTTATAATTCCATCATCATATATTAATCAATTACCACATTTGTAATTCATGATAAACTACATATAATAGAAATCTACACACTCACCTATAATATGCGATCTCCAACACACGAAGCTAGTGAATTCTCCTAGAAGATTCCGGTTGATCCTCTGTTGATCATTCAAAATTGTATAAGAATTTACCTTAAGTTGATAATGACTTGTTCATTATTTAATATGATTTCTTAACACCATTTTCCCACTGTAATTTCATATATTCATTAGAATTAATATTTTAGAATGACCCCTTAACAAAAACTCTGATTTCTATAAGTTTCTGTCAAACCGGTACAAGGCCGGTACAAGGCCGGTGTACCGCCCGGTATGCCGGCCGGTGTACCGGTTCCTCAAATCTCCCGGAAATGGAGTCTGTCTCCTGTGAGAAATTGAGATTATAGGGTATATATTTCTACATGGCCTTATCAATTCCATATCTTTTTCCTTGAAAATTCCAACATAAAAATTATTGTATATGATCTAAACAACATATTTTTAAATTCCAAAATACAAAAATCTTATTTCCTGGATTGATTTGAAGGACCGGTAGGCAACCGGTGATCAGACGGTATACCGCCCGGCATGCTGTTCGGTAAACGGGTTAGAGTAAATTTTTGCAAATCAGTAAGGTTTTTCAAAATAGGTCGTTTTTGTTAAGAACGATATGCAAACCGGTACGCTGCCGGTATACCGCCCTTCATACCGCCCGGTATACCGGTCTGCAACAGTTTCTCCAGACAGCTATGGCGATTTTTATGGAACTCGATTTTTGAGTTCTCTAGGGCTTAGTAAACATGGATATTGACTTCTAAAAATTCTGAAATAATTTTTATAAACTATACTCACGTTGTAGAACAATAATATGAGTTTGAATTTCGACAAAATACGTTTGATTCGGGCGGATTCGAAAAGTGGGTTTGCGATACGCGTTCTTCGCGTTCTTTGCAATTTCGAACCAAGGGACTGATTTCCAAAGCACAAAACGCTTTTCTTCTAAGTGTATAATGTTTTAGGTGAGTTTTTGTAACTCCAAATGACTTATTTTATAGACTTATTTTATGGAATTAAATTCTATAGGAGTTATGGGAGTTACATATATATATCATATATGCATTGATTTTTTACTACTCCTCAATCATAACAGCCAAATCCCTTCATTATCCCCTTTAAAGTCATTTTTGAATTTAGCTTTTGTAACTCCCTTAATATTTAACAACAATTGTAAGCATTTACTTAGTATTTCCAAACATTGATTTGTATAAACACAATCTTTCATACTCTTATAGGAGCATTTCGGCTGCCATGTTTTCCCATCCCCTTATTTACACCATCTTACCTTGTATTTTCACCATATTACACCACTGCCCCAATAAGTCGTATTTTAGGATTCATCATTATTTATATGGTGAAATAATTTCTAAAAATCACCGAAAATCCCAAAAATTCCCACACTTCTTTATTTATTTTCCTCTATCTTTATAAATCATTTCCAACCCAGAATATTATTAATTATTATTATTATTATTTTAACGGTACGGGTATTACAACTCTCCCCCACTTATGAAATTTCGCCCTCGAAATTATAATTCATACCTGATATAAAAATATGTGGATATTTAGCCCTCACATCCTCTTCGCCTTCCCATGTGGCCTCTTCGACACCATGATTCTTCCAAAGGATCTTTACCCAAGCAATCGTCTTGGAGCGCAAAACTTGCTCCTTTCGATCAATGATCCTCAGAGGTTCTTCAGCATATGACAAATTCTCCCGCACCTCTAACTCCGCAGCACTCAAAACATGTGATGGGTCTGCAATGTACTTCCGTAAATTGGATACATGAAAAACATCATGCAGCTTAGATATCTCCACTGACAATAATAAGTGATAAGCACAAGCACCAATCCGCTCAATAATCTCGTACGGCCCCACATATCTTGGTGCTAACTTCCCTTTGCCCTTAACACGGACCACACCCTTCCAGGGAGACACTTTTAGAAAAACAAAGTCACCCACATCAAATTCCAATTCTCTTCGGCGATTGTCAGCATAATGCTTCTGCCGACTCTGAACAATCTTCAAACGCTCCCGAATTAACTTAATACCATCGAAAGACTGTTGAATTAATTCTGGACCCAACAATTGCCTCTCTCGTACCCTACTCCAACAAAGAGGAGTGCGACACCGTCTTCCATATAAGGCCTCATAAGGTGCCATTCCAATGCTGGACTGATAACTATTATTATAAGCGAACTCCACCAAAGGAATATAGTCATCCCAATCACCACGAAAATCCATCACACAACCTCGTAACATATCTTCCAAAGTCTGAATAGTTCATTTTGACTATCCATCTGTCTGTGGATGAAAAGCCGTACTGAACGTCAAGGAAGTCCCCAAAGCAGATTGCAGACTATGCCAAAACCGAGAAGTAAATTTCTGATCCCTGTCACTTACAATGGAAACAGGAACTCCATGCAATCTGACAATCTCAGCAATATACAACTTGGAATATCTATCAGTGGTGTACGTAACTCGAACATGTAAAAAGTAAGCAGACTTCGTCAGCCGATCCACCACAACCCAAATAGAGTCGAAGCCTCTGCTGCACTTTAGCAAACCAACCACAAAGTCCATAGTCACGTGTGCCCACTTCCATTCTGGTATAGGTAAACTCTGCAATAACCCCGCTAGCCTTTGATGTTCTAGCTTAACCTGCTGACAAGTCAAGCACTTTGCTACGAACTCGGCAATATCCCTCTTCATCCCTTTCCACCAGAAATTATCACGAAGATTTCGATACAATTTATTACCTCCTGGGTGCATAGCGTAAGCAAAACTATGACCCTCTTCGAGAATACTACGCCTCAACTCTGAGTCATCCGGGACACACATTCTTGTCCCGAACAAAAGCATACCACAGTCATTGACTCTAAAATCACCTCCCAGCACTTCAGATACCAACTTCTTCTTAGACACCAGAAACTCATCCACATCCTGACCCATACGAATCTGATCCACAAAGGTCGGCCGAATCGAAGATGGGCCAAAAGAACATTTCTCGAATTCACCTCAACGACTGCCTCCACCTTCTTTGGATCCACACAGATCCCTTCCCTAAAGATAACATGTCCCAAGAACACCATATCTTGCAGCCAGAATTCACATTTGCTGAATTTACCATACAGTTTCTTCTGTCTCAAAGTTTGCAATACCAACCTCAGATGCTGCTGATGATCCTCTTCGCTCTTGGAATAAACCAAGATGTCATCAATAAATACCACCACGAACGAATCCAGATAGGGTTGGAAAACCATGTTCATAAGATCCATAAAAACAGCTGGAGCATTCGTAAGTTCGAAAGGCATCACCAGAAATTCGTAATGCCCATATCGCATTCGAAACGCAGACTTGGGTACATCCTCCTCCCTAATCTACAGCTGATGATAAATCGATCGTAAATAAATCTTCGAAAAGACCGTAGCTCCTTGCAACTGATCAAATAGATCATCAATTCGTAGAAGAGGATACTTATTCCACACTGTCACCTTATTAAGCTGTCGATAATCTATGCACATCCTCATAGATCCATCCATCTTTTTTACGAATAGCACCGGAGCACCCCATAGTGACATACTGGGTATAATAAAACCCTTGTCAAGATACTCTGAAAGTTGCACCTTCAATTCTAGCAACTCCGCTGGTGCCATACGATACGGGGCGATCGATATAGGGCTTGCTCCAGGAACAAGCTCAATGGTGAACTCGGTCTCCCAATCAGGCACAATGCCTGGCAGCTCATTAGAAAAAATGTCCACATACTCGCGTACTATCGGAATATCATCAATACTAGGACTGGGCTGTTGTGTGTCAATCACATGAGCCAGAAACCCCATACAGCCTTTACTCAATAAAGTTCTAGCCTACAGACAGGATATCAATCTGCACTTCCCCACCACTTTCTCACCATGGAATTTCACCTCCTCATCATTCGGAAAACGAAAAGTAACCTCCTTCTTTAAAGAGTCAATCACTGCTCGATGATTGGACAGAAAATCCATCCCTAGAATAACATCGAAGTCGACCATGGGTAAAGGTGTCACACTCCGAAAATTTTAGATAGATTCATATTCGTTTCGAAATATAATTCGTTAGAAATCTACCTTAAGACAAGTTCTTGGGTACCTAAAATATTCATTCAATCATATCTAATGCGAACATACCACTCGAAAATCCCGTTGGAACATTTCGGATTCATTTGGATTGATCTCGGGCTTGTGGGGATGGTTGAAGACATCCCTAGCAGCAAACTTGGCATTCTGATGCATGTTGCATCGGTGCAGCCCTTTGGTGGACCGGTGCAAGAGTGTATTTTGGTCTTGCATCGGTGCAGGCACTCGTTGCACCGATGCAGATTGACTCTTGTAGGTTCTGCTGAGGTTTGCACCGGTGCAGGTAAGGTTGCACCGGTGCAGAGGTGGTTTGCATCGGTACAGGTGGGAGCTGCACCGGTGCACAGAGATTCTGGGTTGAGGAAGTAAGGGTGCAAATGGGGTTTGCACCGGTGCAGACCTGACTTGCACCAGGGCAAAGGCTGTTCGGGCAGACTCATTAAGGGCAAAGTTGTCATTTTGCCTAGGGGTCCTATATATACCCTATACACGATTTTCTCTTCTTCTCCAACTAAAAACCCTAATTTCACACACACTCTCTCTCTACCTCCCTCAACTCTCTCTCTCCCATCTCTCCTCCATAGCTCTCCATCGATGGAGCTTCGGATGAAACGCCAAGAAGAAACGATGTTCCCCTCGCTCTCCCCTCCGCAGTGATATACATAGATCGGTGAGTTGTTCTTTATCTCGAAAACCCTAGGTTTATATTGGTTGCTCGTCTAAAATTTTGGTCTTCTTTAACATTGTAGAGCATCGCAAGAGCTTCGCGGTGGCGGGCT
Organism: Monotropa hypopitys; assembly: GCA_002855965.1. Taxonomy (NCBI): domain Eukaryota; kingdom Viridiplantae; phylum Streptophyta; class Magnoliopsida; order Ericales; family Ericaceae; genus Monotropa; species Monotropa hypopitys. Next base: position 16,181 of record NMUG010000042.1, read on the forward strand.
TGGTTTACTCTGGCGGCCATGGAGGTTTTCCGGTGAGGTTTTTCGGCGAGTGTCACCGGAGCTCCAGCTAAGGCAGCGTTTTCTATTCCTCTCGTTTGTAGTGTTGACCTTCGTACTTTCTCCTCGAAAATTGTAAGTAAATTCGTAGTTTTAAACATTTGTACGAAATCATCATTCACGAGTCGTCGTTCGCGTAAATTGGTCGGGCGTGGGTAATGTCTAGGGTCTTTATGAAATTCCTAGGATGTTAACTGTTCGATTCTTGAATCGATTACGAAAAGCCCCAATTTTGTGAAAACTCCGTCATCGCCGTGTTATGAATATCGAGTTGGGGAAAATGACTTGTTGGGATACTCTAGGGTGATTGTGGGCTAAACGTTGTTTTGACACGTTTTTGTAATGAATCGAACGAAAGAAAGGTTTTGCGTATGATTGGACAATTTATAAATGAATGAAATGTTTTGGTAAGAATGGAAGGAAAGTCACATTTTGAGTTGGTACGTCGACTAGGAGGTTGTTTGCCCTAGGTCGCCCAGAATGATTGAATAAAATAAAAATGTGACACTTAACTCTATACGAGCAACTTGAGTTGGCTAGACTATTCGGGTAGCCGGATATTGGTACCTTGGGTGTCTTGTCTAGCACCCACGACATTGCGCAATGGGGGTTTACAGGACCCTCCCAACGAGTTGGGAAAATTCTTGGAAACATCGGTTAATTGGTTGATCCCCAACTATCTCGGAAATTAGCCGAAACTCAATATGTAAATTGTTATTGCCCTTATTGTATAAAAGGTGCGGAATGGAAATTGGAACACTTGGAATACATTTGGAATAACGAAAATGAGTCACTTTGATAGTTTAAGGAATTGGTATGTTATAAACCAATCTCCTTGGAAATTGTCGGGAATTGGTATACTAGAAACCAATGTTTTGAAAGTAACGAAATGAGTCGTTTAAATTGTGTCGAACGTGGTACTTGGAAACTTTCTCCTTTTGTCCTTGTCTAGGAAAATGTTTGGAAAATATTGGTTGTACTTGCTCTCTTGTCTCGAGTCTTGGTCAAACATAAGTGTCTTACTACCTTTCTCTATGATGAGTAAAATGTGGAACTTTGAAAGAAAAAGAAATGTTTTTAAATATAACGAGATCCATTGTATTGTACCATTTATATTCATTGCATTGTCACACACTCGCACTCAATATTATAGAAGATTGGAGTTAGATTATCTCTACCAGGCGACGGTGCCTGACCCTCTACTTTTGTAGGACCTTTCCTCCGTGACTTGGAGTAGCTGTTGGATCCTTCACGGGACTCGAGGCTAGACCGGATTGTGGTCATTCTTCTTTTAGTGGTGTATATTTCTTTTATTTTCTGTTGGCCACCTTGTACATGATTGTTTTATAAAATCCTATTTTGGCCTTTTCTTTTATTCGGGGCACTGTTGTTCGGGGTTGTGTTATAAAATCCCATTGGTCTCTTTATTTGTATTTCATTTTCGCGTAGCGCATTCATTGTACTGAATTAGAGTGATGATTAGTTGGTTGTAAATGGTAGTAGTTTTACCTTTGTTTGAATACTCTTTACCCATTAACACTTCTACAAAAATATACTTCAAATTTTGGGAGTGTTACAGTTGGTATCAGAGTGCTCGTTCCGATTTACCTAGGTCTTTGGGTGAGACTTTTAGTCTCAATGAGCGCACCTTTTATTTTATGTAGCTCTGAGGAATTGCATTTATGGTGCATGGTATGTGTATCTAGGTATTGAATGTGTGTGCATTGTATGGATCTCATAAAATGACGAAGTTTTTATAACTTGAAATAACAAAATGGTTTGAAAATTTGTGATGTCTACTCCTTCGAGTTAGTCTTGTTGTCGCTCTTTTGGAAATTCAGACCCGTCTCTGTTGATGTTGAGGTGACTTTTGGGCCTGTTTTGGAATATGTCTGAGGATCTTGTCGATGTTGGACTTGTCTGTTCCTGTTGTCTCCTTTTGTTGATAGTGGTGTCACCTATTCTATCGCTGTGAACTATCTCCAGTTCCTGGTTCTTAGAGTGTAAACGAGTTTCTTCGTTGATTCTAGTGGTGACTTAGCCTCTTGTTCCTCGATATCAATCGTTGGTGGCTGTAGTGGTGGCTTATCGAGCCTAATCCTTTGTAGGAAGCAGATTCTTGTTGTTGTCGTCGTGGCCTTTGAACCTATCTCTAGTGGTGGATGATGGACTTCGTGGTAGTTGGTTGATTGATTCTCGTTTGCCCTTCTAGTGAGGATGATGATTCTGTGTGTGATCGGATAATCGTTTCTTGAGTTCTCTTTCTTGTGGTCATTGATAAACTCCTTGTGCAATATTCCTTGTAGAAGAATGTCGTTCTTCTTGACGTTGATGGGTTGATAGTCACTCCTGCGACTAGAAAATTGTATTGCTCTTGTGATTGAGCCTTAAATTCTAGTTCCCTTCATAACATTGCTTGTGGGAGCTTGTCATTTGCACCTTTGAGGTTGATTGCCTCTTCGCGGTTGAGTTTCGACTCTCATTCTCTTGTGTGGTAGGGTTCGCGCTTGGTGTCCTTGCGGTTGATGGTTGTTTACCTTGGGATTGATTGGGTCTCCCTAGTGTGTATAGTTTCTTGTGTGAGTTGTGGAACCTTAGAATAACCTTGCTTGTGGGACTATGATTGGTGGTTGCTTCTTGGTGTGTTAGTGCTTGGTGGTCTAGTGATTGTGATCTCTTTGGGAAGTAAGAATATCTCGATGTGGTAAGGTCTTGTCACGGTAGAGGTTGTGTGTGTTTCACTTGGGACGTGAAGTGTCCTTGGGTTAGTAGGTTTTCCTTGCAGACTAGTATCGAATGGTTGGTGATTATAGTACTTTGCACTTGTTTGATGCGAGAGTTGATCTTGACTTGCGGTTTGAGGTCCCATAGGAATTTGTGACATACTTAGTGCCTTGCCATCGTAGTTGCATTTTGGCAAGTTGGGTTGTAGAACGACTTGGGAGATGGCTTCGTGCTAAAATTGTCTTGGTCGGTTAATTGGGTTTGTTGAGTAATCTGGGAGTAAGACTTATTATGGGGATGATTTGGTTTTGGTTTGAGGTATCGTGTGTCTTGCTTGGAATTTGAAGACGAGAGTAGAGTTGCTTTCTCATTTGGGCATAAGGTTGTAGGAGGTAAATTATGTTTGGGAAATCCTTTTGGCTTCGTCTTGGTGGTGGTGTGTCGTAGGCAGTGTGTTTCTTTTGGCATGTCAAATTCCTCCTTGTTCAACCCTTTCAGGATCGGTGAGTGGATACCGTTCCTTGGTTGTTCATTGTCCCTTCTACTCTCTTTTATCAATGTGCTTGATCGATGGGTTCTACCATCATTGTTGGAAGTGTTGTCGCGTGCACTTGTGCCGTATCCAGTCGTCGATAGGATTCCTTGTTCTTCGGTGGTGCGCGATTAACTTCTCGTGTTTCTTGTTGGCACTTGGTGGCAATTGCGGAATCTTTGCGATGTTCGGAAACTCTTCTTGCTCCTTGTTTTCCAACTTTTGACGTTGCGATTGGCTGTCGCCATCTTCTTGTCGACTGTTTGTGGTATGTCTACTGTTGTGGCGCTTTTATTAGTGGTGAAGTGTTGTTCTTCTCGCGCGTAGGGAATCATCTTCTTCGTAGAATTTGTTTTCGGGAACCGTATCCTTGTTTGGCGCATTCTTGTATTGCAGGTTGCTTCTTGCATTCATTCTTGTTCGCCGTGTCCTCGTGCGAATCCAGATTGTTGTTGTATCCGTTAGCGCCATGTCCTTTTGCATTTGAACACCTCTGTTCTGCGGTATTGTCTCCCTTTGTAGCTTGTTGAGAGTGTGTTGTGGGATTGGCTTGTGGTTGGCGTGATCAGTGAGATGAAGTTACTTTTGTTTTGTGCAGCTGTGTTGCGAGGTTTGGGTAGAATAGATGTGTCTCTTTGAAGTCGACTGCACCGACTTGGGTTGTGGTGATGTTTGTCTTGACCGATGTGTGCAGTCTGTGTCATGTGGTGTAGGAATGAACATGAAGGATTATTTTGAGAAGGTGACTGGCCAGCACAACTCAAATCAAACTTCTTAGTCATTATGGTACCGCGCTAGGTGTGTGCGGGTTGGTTTGTGAGATTCTGATTATTTGGTTCTTCTTTTGATGGCATTGTGGTCGTTTGGTGTGATTCGGGTGACACGATTGTTGCGTGACCATCCCTTGCAGGTTGTCTTGCTTTCGAATCCCGCTTCGTATCGGTTGGATTGTTCCTACCTTGTTCGGAAACATATTTCGAGTTTGTTTTGCACGTTTGTGGTGATAAAGTCGTTGTTGATTTTTTTGCGGTAGTCGAGAACCGTTCTTTTATTTTTCAAAAAATTTTAGAAAAATATTTGAAAAAATTTGAGTATCCGTATCATTTCCGTATCGTATCCGTACCGTGTCCACGTATCGGTACCATATTGGCGTATTCTTGGTGTATCGGCGTGTCCTAGGAGTATCCTTGCTATGTCGGCGTATCCTAGGAGTATCCTTGCCGTATCGGCGTGTCCTTGGCATGTCGGTGTGTCTTCGGCGTGTACTTGGCATGTCGGCGTATCCTAGGCGTATCCTTCGCATGTCGGCATATCCATGTCATGTCCCCTCGTATCCTTGGCATTTCGGCACTTGAAATTTTTCCCGGCATGTCCACATTGTATCGTGGCATGTTATAGAATTTTGTAAAAAAAATCTAAAATTTTTTCGGGGCAATATTCTTCCGGTTACACCTCTGTATCATGTTTATTGTTCGAAAACGCGCATTTCCTTCTTGTTGATCGGTTTGAGAATGATCGCTGTCGTGTGCGAGTCAAAAATACTTTTTATTTCAATGAAATAACACTACAATATAGTAGTGGTAAGTCAATGATCGATCCAAGGAAAGTGAAGGTTCTTAATTTAGTGAATTTAAACTTCTTAACTTAAGTTCTGAACAGTGTTTGAGAGTTGTTGTTTTGAACTACTTAATTGAAATTAAAATGAAAATACTTACTTCTTTGATAGAAAGGGACCCTGGGTTCTCGAGTAATCACATCACCAAATGTTATAGGATTCAATGAAAGCCCAGTTTTAGTTGGAATATCTCACAAACAATATATTGCAATTATATTGCTATGAGAGGAAGATATCCACTTTGCTGAATAGCATGGACTATCACGCCAGTACGGCCCGTCTCAATAGTACGATCCGTCACTAGGGCACAGCCCGTCTAGGATGTATAATCCATCATACTCGTGCTAGGTAGATCTATAAAGCATCATTGTATGAATTAGTGATTGCTACACAAATCCACAATCACAACTAAGTATTCAATGAAAAACATCCATATATATTGGATCAAGTCAAAATTCTGTTGATACCCCATTTTGGCTCACCACCTGAAATCAGTCAAGTCAAGGCCAGAATAAATCAGTCAACTTCAGAACCAACCGAATCGGACTCAGAACAGATCAAAATGCATTCCCGGCATGTCTGAACCTTCTCACAAGCAAGACCGGCAACAGACACGGATGACTTATCGATGGACAAACGTCGGTAAAATATCAAAGAACATTTCTCCAAAGTCAGATTTTGAAAACGATGTGCGGTTCGCGACAAACGGTAAGCAGACACCGAAGAAGCCGATGCACGACATGCACTCCAGGCCGGTATCAACCGAAACTCACGTGAATGTCTGAAATTCAATCTCTCAATGGAAATTCGACCGTAAAATCATTAACAAGAAATCTGCATGATCACCAACGTCATCGGTTGAAAATACGGGATTTATTCGGATCCGAACGTCATTACGTTCGGAGCATCAAAGAATGACAGGTCGACATCGAAAATGTGCAAACCGATTTTTCATGAAGTCTTGACCAAGAGACAAAAATTTACTGCAAGTCAGTTTCTGCAAATTATCTCACGATAGTGAAACGAGCACAATCCGAGATATTCTGTGTGAGGAGAAAGGGTCGGAAAATAAGCGGCTCTTGAAGAATCGTCCGATTTCTGCGGCGACAATTTTAAAATTCACGATTCAAGCTAATAAAAATTGTGGCGACATCAATTTCCTCGGCAACGGGACCCGCGACGTTGCAGAGCAGGCAGCTCGGAGAGTTCCAGTTCAGAGCAGTGCAGTGTATAAATTCTTTGGAAAATAAAAGGAAAATCAAAAGGAAATTCTCTCTAAAATAGGGAAAGGCTATTCCAGGCCCGAATAAATCATCCAAATCAAGCCAAAAGAGTGCCAAACCACCCCATCTCCCATCCAAAGGGAGCTGGTCAATGATGACATCACTGTCGCATCTATAGATGCGACAGCCTTCTATAAATAGAGGCCACTCCTTGGCCATGAGGAGGAGGATTCAGAGGTGCAAAATCCCTGCCCAACACTCTCTCAACATTCTGTTCCGAACAGAATACCTTTGCCATTTCCAAAAATCACCATACCTAGCCTAAATCATGTCCAAACTCTTCTAAAATCATCCTAGCCATTTCTCATCCACCGAAAACTCCTCCAAACCAGCCTATACATACAAAATCCAGCAACCAAAAATCTAAATCCTCAAATCCAAAATCCAAACAACCAAACAAACCATTTCCGATAAGCCGAAAAACCATACCAACTAGCCGAACCTCTACCGAAATTCCGTCAAACCATCCATCCTTCATTTAAGTTTTATATTTTAGGTCATTGTATAGAAGTTCTTATTTCATTCTAGGAAAGTCCCAGTTACCGTTTCGGGATTATAGTCTCGTATTAGTAGGGGCGGCGCCCGAATACTATACATTATTATAATTGTACGAATCGAAATCGGTGAACTTATCCTCCACTGATTTGTAATTCCGCCAAGGTATATGAATACATATTTCTTTTCAATCGCAGCGATGTAATCCCATTTCAAGAATTGATCTTAACATTCATATATTAAGGAATCAATCTTCTAACTTTCAAGTGGAGATACATCGGACCTGAGTTGGTTATATGACCGACCGGCCGTATAAATCACACGTTGATACCCCGAAAGTTGATTCTCTAATATATCCATGTTCTTTCTTTTTACAAGAATTGATCTTCTAAAAATTCAAGTGGAGATACATCAGACCTGAGTTGGTTACATGACTGACCGGCTGTACAAATCCCACGTTGATGCCTTAAAGATCAGTTCTTTATAACATTCATAAAATCAGTTATCTTCTGAAAAATTGATCTTCTAATTTTCAAGTGGAGATGCATCAGACCTGAGTTGGTTACATGACCGACCGGCTGTATAAATCCCACGTTGATACCTATAAAGGTCAGTTTTTCATTACGATAACATTCAAAGAAATCATTTATATTCTGAAGAATGGGTTGCTCAATCTCAAGTGGAGACACATCAGACCTGAGTTGGCTATACGCCGACCGTCTGTATAAGTCATACATTGATACCTTGCAAACTGATTCTTCATTATATTGATATTTACAAATTCTTTCAGATGATCATTTGGCTAATGTATGGCTGCGACCGACAAGCCAAACCATCATTGCTCGAATTTATAAAAATCAATTCATTCAAAGCCTGGTCCTTCCGGCATACTATTATATGTAGCATCGTTCTGTTCGGCCATGCCAACACGATGCATATCTATCTATTCTATTATGTTTATATATATTCATACATTCTCCATATCCATGTTTATATCATCTCCCCTGAGTCTCTCTCTTTCTTTTCAAAATCAAAACCAAACAAAAAAAAGAGAATATAAACAAAAACATCAAATCTCTTGATTTAGATCACCGGCGAAGTTTAGTAACCTTCGTGATTTGAATCGGGAAATGATTTATGAGTCGGCTCCGACCGGATCATTTATCATTCCTTTGAGATTACAAACAAAACAAAAAAATGGGCAAACATCAAATCTCTTGATTTAGATCACCGGCGAAATCGAGTAACCTTCGTGATTTGAATCGGGAAATGATTTGTGAGTCGGCCCTGACCGGATCATTTATCATTCCTTTGAGATTGCAAACAAAACAAAAATGAACATAAACAAAAAACATCAAATCTCTTGATTTAGATCACCGGCGAAATCGAGTAACCTTCGTGATTTGAATCGGGAAATGGTTTGTGAGTCGGCCCTGACCGGATCATTTATCATTCCTTTGAGATTGCAAATAAAACAAAATAAAAAACAAAGAAAAACATCAAATCTCTTGATTTAAATCACCGGCGAAGTTTAGTAACCTTCGTGATTTGAATCGGGAAATGCTTTGTGAGCCGACCCCGATTGGATCACTTATCATTTCTTTGAGATTGCAAACAAAACAAAAATGAACATAAACAAAAACATCAAATCTCTTGATTTAGATCACCGGCAAAATTTAGTAACCTTCGTGATTTGAATCGGGAAATAGTTTATGAGTCGGCCCCGACCGGATCATTTATCATTCCTTTGAGATTGCAAACTAAATGAAAAACAAACAAAAACATCAAATCTCTTGATTTAGATCACTGGCGAAATCTAGTAACCTTCGTGATTTGAATCGAGTAATGATTTGTGAATCGGCACTTCGTCGGGTCATTAATTATTTCTTTGAGATTTCAAGAAAAAGAGAAAACAAACAAAACACGTCAAAGTCCTGTCCGTCTATAGAAAATCACAAAAAACGAATAAACTCACCTCTTGGAAATATTCTGTTCTCTTGGCCGAGAAAATATTTTGAATCTGGTTAATAAAGGTTGATTTGAAAAATGAAGTACCGAAAGGGCGATGTAGGGTGCCTAACACCTTCCCTACTCGTAACAGTAAATCCCCGAACCTGAAACTCTGGAATTTCGCAGACTAAACCCTTTCAAAAACCGGTGACTTGGCACACCATAACTCTATGCCAGGTGGTGACTCCGAAAAACAGATTAATGATAAAATGTATATTGTTTCGGTAATTGCAATTTGTTATTAATTTGACATTTTAAGTTAAACAATCCAGCTGTCCCTTTTCACAACATAAACCCATCGCATTTAAGCCAATGAAAGAAAATATAGTACGGGAATTCCCCCTTGCACACAACCTCCCTCGCGCCCGTCGCCGTAGGAGGAAAGTTTAGGGAAGACTGGAAAATTTTCGGGGTGCGACAAATTCATACAATCATTCCAACATAAAACAAAAGATACATCCCAGAACAAGAGGTTTGCGATTACATCGATTACCCAGGGTAGGAGGGGCTTAGCCGGCCATGGCGAGGGAGATGAGCATGAGAGATTGTGGAGAAACCATTGCAAAAATCATCCAAAAGCTGTCACCAATTTAGTGATCTTCTCGAGAGAGTTCTCCAAGTGTTTGTAGCCGCCCACAAGAGTTACAATGATCCAAGAATACCCTAATGGGGCTTAAAGCCTCATATTTATACTAAACCTACGTTCAAATCTCTTAATTACCCTTAATGAGGGGTAAGGGGGTCTAATCCTTGGTTAAAATTTATAAAAATTCCGCATCAGCACTTTTCTTCCGCGTATCAGCGCTACCGGTTGCGCCCAAAATAGGCGTAACCGATTACGCTTCTTCTTTTTCCAGTTTTCTTCAGTCAAGCATTACCAGTTGCGGTTGAGAGCGCAACCGGTTACGGGAGTCGCGGTATCTTGCTTCCAATCTCCTGCCTGCAGGTCCGCAGGGCATGCGCTACCGGTTGTGGCTGATCTGAGCGCAACCGGTTACGGTTCTCTTGTTTCTCACTTTTCTTGAGCAATGCGTTACCGGTTGCGGTTGAGAGTGCAACCGGTTACGAGACCCGCGGTACTTTGCCTTTAACTTCTTCACTTGATGTCTGCAACTCAGGCGCTACCGGTTGCGGCGAATATGAGCGCAACCGGTTGCGGGTCTGTGATTGACTTTCTTTTCTTCTTATTTTTTGTTCTCCATTGCTCCTTTTTAACATCTCCAGCCTATTTCCCTCACTCCATTGATATTCATTATGCTCTAGAGATCTTCCTTATGCTTTGACAACTCACAGGATTTCTCATGTCGTATAAAATGACTTTATTAGCTTATTTCTGTCTGACTTCCTGTCAAGGAGACTTATTCCAAAAATGCTGCAACTTTTATTAGCTAATGGATTTAGGACTAACAATTTGTATGGTTAAGACATATAAATAGGTACGTTACCATACCTATCACAAGATATGGAACAATTGGTAATACACGACGAGGATCGATGAATGAATCAAGAATGGACTTATGAGGGGATTCTTGGATTCATTCCTATTGTGAAGTAAATAAACGGAAAAAGAGTAAAGAAAGAAATATCTCAAATATCCAATGATACATGAATCCAACACTTAATGATAACGATGGTTGACATGGTTCACAACATGAGTCCGGGTTAGATAACTTGATACGGTATTTGTTTGGGATCCTTAGTAGATCCTTAGAGTTCTTGTACCTTAGTAGTAAGGTTGGTTGAGTTGAGATTACATATTGTTTCGATTGGACTTGGGGTGTTGTACCCTTTGTACTCACTTGAGGTTACGGTTTGATTAGACGTACTTGTTGACGATATGCCTATGTCCCTGTTGTCTTGTGTTAGGCTTACACTACATGCACTTAGCTCCTTTACCGTTTGTGTACGTTTACTTGCGGACACGTAGGCACGCACCGCATGTGCATGCTTGGTAGTAGTTAGAGGTTTTTCTCACTGAGACGTTGTTTGCTCAGACCCTTTTCCTTTTCCTTTTTGTAGTCTGTGTTGCAGGGCTAGATGAACTTAGAGTCGGAGTCAGCTGCTGGATTTTCTCAGGCTCAGCTGTTCCAGTTTTCAGGGGTAGTCTTTCAGTTTCAGTTGTACTTTATTTATAGTTGTAGTACTTTCAACTGTAGTTTCTTTACTCTGTACTTGTAGCGCTTTCTGTTTACAGTAGCAGTTGTAGTAGACTTACTCTTGTACTTCTGTTCCGCTCTATACTTTGTTCTACTTCTACTTGTACTGTACTGTAGTGTAATGAGAAACTCAACTGACTGTATCTGGATAGCAAGTAATTGTATCCCCTATTTATTATTTAAATTGTATTTCAAAAAAAACTGGTTTGAAAATCCGGGGTGTGACATGGTAGATGCTTGGCAACAGGCTCTCAACATTTTGTCTGCCTACGGTGATGGAATATTGTATTCTGGCAGCACATATTAGGAGACGGTAGATGCTTGACAACGGGCTTCCCAATAGTGTGTTTGCCTACGGTGATGGAATACTAGGTCTTGTTTTGTTGCCCTTAGCTAGTGGAGTTGATTGAGTCCTCCTTAGCATTGATGGTGATGACGGTGATAAAAATTAAAAGATACACTTACATGATTGTTGCTACAGCTTTCTTTAAGGGGAGAGGCACAACCCCTTATACTCTTTTTATATATCTCTTACGGTGGCTTTGTTTCAGGGGAGAGGCATAACCTCTTACGTTGTTGTTAATCTTTTATTACATTGTATTGATGATTTACTATATTGACTGTAAATATGATACTCTTGGATATATATGCTTCTTGTGTTGTGGCTCTTATATCCAGATAAGAAGGTATAATGGGGTTCATTTGCCAGCTGCTCAAAACTCTTTCTTCAGGAGTCATTTCTTTTACAGTTCTAGTACTTTGGTTCCTTACAGTTTGTAGAGTGAGGATGTGAGACAGTTTTATGTTTCAGACTATCAGTATCTGTTTTTAGTAGACTACTCTTTTTACTTTGGGACCTTGTTTTGGGTCATGTTAGACTGTCACACTGGGTATTTGGTTTTGATGGCTTTTAATTTATCAGTTCTTTAGTTACGCTGATTATCTTCATTAGAATAATGGAAAAAAATTATTAGGTGGAAAATATGTTATTTATTCTTCCTTGTTAAGTTGTTTAAGTAATGATTCATAGCCGGAAATTATTTTAATTATTGGTTTTTCGGGACGGGTCGTTACAGCTTGGTATCAGAGCCGGGTTTGTAAGATTCTTGGAACCAGTGTGACATAGGATGTTGAGTCTTTGAGGTGAGTGATAGGTTGAGTCAGTTTGTCTTACTCTTCTGGAAATCCTTGTGTGTGTTACTTTGGCACCCGATGGACTACCTTGAAATCTGGTTTGAAAATCGCTTGATCAACGAATTTTCAAATGAGAGGTCTTGGGATGTTAGTCGGAAAAGCACAATTGTACCGAAACCCAGTGTTAGAACGATGTATAGGTGAACGATGGCAATGAACCCTTAGGTGTCAGATTTATTGGTGCAAATTCTTACTTGATGATTGTATATGACTGAGGATGTATGTTTGATTTTGATGCTTAATATATATTCCTATTTGCTAATGATCAGGAGTGAGATGGAAAGCGTTGAGGATGCTGCTTCTAATGGTCCAGCCGCAGGGGAGGTCAATCAGCCCCCGGCACCAGGTATTCCTTTTGTGTTGACAAATGCTGGAAGAGTGGAGGATGCAATGACCCAGTTTTACAGAATCAAGCTTCCTTTATGCAGTGGCAAACTAATCAACAGGCTGGAGCAGCTGCCACGGGTCTTCTTGATCGTTTTCGCAGATTGTGCCCTTCAGAGTTTGAAGGATCTGTTTCTCTGGCAGTGGTGGAAGAATGGTTACGAGGAGTTGAGAGAGTCTTTTCTACCTTGGGAGTCGCAGAGGCGCAAAAGGTGAACTTGGCCACCTTCAATTTGAAGGATGAGGCCTTATTTTGGTGGGAAGCCTACAATAGGAAATCATGATGTCGGTAGTAGGGGATGTTGTTGTACCCCCACGCGTGATGACTTGGGAGCTTTTTGTGAAAGGCTTCAACGATCAGTACTTTCCAGTTACTTATAGGTTGGATCAGCAGAATGCTTTCCTGTATCTGAAGTAGGGATCCATGTCTGTATCAGAGTATGAGACCAAGTTTGCTGCTTTGTCTCGGTTTGCAGTGCCTTTGGTGAATACGGAGGAAAGCCGTTGTCAGCATTTTAGGCATGGATTGAATGCCAGCATTGCTACCCGATTGACTTCTTTCAGAGAGCATGATTATGCCGATCTCATTGATATGGCTAGGCGGATTAGCAGGGATGTAGAAGGGTTGATGGAGCAGCGCGCCAGAAAGAATAATTATGGTCGAGGATGGCAGAGTAAGACCTCCAGTGAAGGAGGAAGTTACAAATCTGGGGTGAATAAACCCTCTTTTAAGAAGAGCTTCAGTGTCTCTAAGTCACAAGGAAGTAGGGGAAGAAGAGATGGTGATCAAGACCGTGGGAGCCAGTTAGTGGGGAATGCTCCAAGCGGCGAGCGACGATGTTTCGGATGCGGTAAAACAGGACATGTACTCAGAGATTGTCCGGGACCCAAAGGTGGAGATATGAAGTTCAAATGCTTCAGTTGTGGAGAGTGGGGGCACAAGTCTCTATAGTGTTCTCAGATGCGTAAGTCGGCACATTCTACAGCAGTTGGGTCTTCTGGTGGAGCAGCTGCTAGTGTTGGTAGTCAGATGAGGCCAGGACGAGTTTTCAATATCAACCGTCAGGAGGCAGAGGCGACACCATAGGTTGTTGCAGGTACTATTATTACTGCTGGTCATTATGCACGCGTTCTTTTAGATTCTGGTGCCACACATTCATTCGTGTCTGTAGCGTTCGGATTGAAGTTAGACAGGCTACCCTATGTCCTGTCATATGTGTTATCTATCTTTACACCGATGGGGAAACCTATAAAGGTGAACTCATGTTATTTGGGGTGCGAGTTGTTGTTGGGAGGAAGTCTCTTTTGGTGGACTTGATTCCTTTTGTAACACTCCCAAAATTTAAAGTATATGTTTTTGAGAAGTGTTAATGGGTAAAGAGTATTCAAACAAAGGTAAAACAACTACCATTTACAACTAACTAATCATCACTCTAATTCAGTACAATGAATGCGCTACGCGGAAATGAAATACAAATAAAAAGGCCAATGGGATTTTATAACACAACCCCGAACAACAGTGCACCGAATAAAAGAAAAGGCCAAAATAAGATTTTATAAAACAATCCTGTACAAGGTGGCCAATAGAAAGTAAAAGAACTATACACCACTAAAAGAAGAACAACCTATCGAACCACAATCCGGTCTAGCCTCGAGTCCCATGAAGGATCCAACAGCTACTTCAAGTCACGGAGGAAAGGTCCTACAGAAGTAGAGGGTCAGGCACCGTCGCCTCGTAGAGATAATCTAACTCCAAACGTCTATAATATTGAGTGCGAGTGTGTGACAATACAATGAATGTAAATGGTACAATGCAATGGATCTCATTATATTTAAAAACATTTCCTTTTCTTTCAAAGTTCCACATTTTACTCATCATAGAGAAAGGTAGTAAGACGCTTATGTTTGACCAAGACTCGAGACAAGAGAGCGAGTATAACCAATATTTTCCAAACATTTTCCTAGACAAGGCCAAAAGGAGAAAGTGTCCAAGTACCACGTTCGACACAGTTTAAACGACTCATTTCGTTACTTTCAAAACATTGGTTTCTAGTATACCAATTCTCGACAATTTCCAAGGAGATTGGTTTATAATATACTGTTGACCCTAAGTTTTGATGGTGCATTATTTACACAAACATAGTATTTATAAAATAATTTTCTAATTCCTTGAATTATGATTTAAATGTTCAAATACTTATTTAAATCAAGGAATTTGTTTTAAAACTTAAATTATATATCATTCTTATATTTAAAGTCCAAGAGATTGATCTTCAAGGTTTAAATCTTTTTAAAATCCTCTTTGGACTAGTTAAGAGTTATTTAATGTTCCTTAG
>NMUG010000043.1:0-30863 GCA_002855965.1 Monotropa hypopitys
TGTTAATTCTTCAAATTCACTATTTTTAGAACCAAGATTGGTTTGAAGAATTATTCTTTCATTTTTATTTTCTCTTAATATGGATTCAAATTCCTTTTTTATTCTTTTTAAATTTCCACATTTTTTGTAAAGATCGTTGTAGGCTTCTTCAATTGTTTCAATTTTAGTTTACTCAACTTCCTATAATTTTTCTTTGATTTTAGTTTCACTACCAATTTTTAAAGAAGAAAAGGAAGAAGCCAAACGTACCTTAGAAGATGTAGTGGAAGGATGATCAAATGTTCCAATTAGCACTGTAAAATTGGGAGTGTTTTCAAAATTGTGTTGATCTTCTTCTTCATCACTATTGTCATCCCAAGTGACCTTGTATCCCTTTTTTAGTTTCTTTTGGGTATTGGCACATTCTGGTTTAATGTGGCCATACCCTAGGCATTCATGGCATTGAATTCTAAGGGAGTTATTACCTTTGTCAAATATTGATTCTTTATTAGCACTAGATTGTTGTTTGTTGGTGTTAATGAATTTAGATTGATTTTGAAGAGATTTTTCTTTTCTAAATTTTACAAACTTTTTAATTTTTTTGACAAATAGTGCAAGATCTTCGTCTTCTTCTTCATCCTCACTTTTATTAACAATAGGATCCTCAGAAATAGATTTAAAGGCTATACCATTAGATTTAGGAGGATACCTATATTGTAAGTGATTTAACTCATATATTTGGAGGTTGCCGACTAGTTCTTCAAATTTCATATTGTGTACCTCAGGCCTTTCCTCAATAGCATCAACCTTTGATCGAAATCGATCAGGTAAAGAACGAAGGACCTTTCGGCAGACTTTTAGTTTTGATAGTGGCTCTCCAAGAGAATGAAAAGCATTAACAATATTACTAAGATGAATAATAAAAGAATCAAACATTTCATATTCATTCATTTTAATTCCTTCAAATTGAGTTGTTAAACGTTGTATTTTAGAAACCTTAACAGTGTGAGTTCCCTCATGATGGGTTTGCAGAGTATCCCAAGCTTCCTTTATTGTGGTATAAGAAGTCACATGACTAAACTGGGAACGACTAAGGGCACCAAAAAAAGCAAAAAGGGCCTTAGCGTTATACTCACAACTCTTATTTTCTTGAGGAGTCTAATTTTTAAAAGACTTGATTTTTATTTCTTTTATTTCTATATCCTCTTCAGTAAGCTCCTCATAACCATAGATAACAGACCTCCATACATGAACACCCAAGGAGGTGAGATGACTTTGTATCTTAATTTTCCAATAAGGGTGATCCATTCTATCAAAGTATGGTGGTCGAAAGTTAGAGGCTCCTTCTCGAGGCATATTTAAATCCATTGAAAAACAATAAAATAAGGATCAAACTCAAGATTTTAATGTTTAAAACAGTAACAGGGCTCTGATACTAATTGAAAAACCATGCAATGGATTGACAAATAAGTCTAAAGGGGAGTGAATAGACTTTTTAAACGTTTCTAAAGATTTTAAAAATAATTAAGCACAACGAGAGAGAATAAATAAATATGCAATCACCAAACATTGTTTAATCAAAAATCAAAGATTTATTCAATGTACAAACAGTATAATCAATCTCATTTACAAGGATTGGTGGTGATTACAAATGAAAAGAATTACCACAAAAACTAATCTCTCGTGGAATAAAGGCCCGCAAACCTTAACTAGAAAGTTTGATCCGCGGAACACAAAATATTCAGAATCAATTAAATACTGTTGTTTAATGTCCTAACAAAAAGGGTACGCTGAGGTATCCCGTATTCTCGTTTTATGAATCTCCAAAAATACCAAATATTGGTGATATGCTGAATTATGAACGAGACATACAAATTTCACAATTATCAGAACCACTAAATGTATACATGAATATTTTATCACTCAGTGGTCTGCTTTGTGCATGAATCAATTCGTGTACGAGTTGTACTGTATATCTTAATCTCTAACATCAACCAGTGTATCGCACAACCAGAAACATCAAACGTGTGCATCACACAACATTATGAGTTTGTGTAAACGTAAATCAATCAGTGTTAAGTGCAGTTTGTATGAGTGTATCTGTGATTTTTCGCACACAACAGTTCTCACCCACACTGTGAATTTTGCTTCATTGTCATACACACTATTCTCGCACTCCTTTGTGTATCTCCCCTCTAAAAAATTTACCCAATCAACTATGATGTCTCCTTACTTCTATGTGTTTCATTCAAACACTTGTACCCACACCCTCACCTTCGATCTGTATGTCACTCACAAGTTCTCTCTGTGGCTTAGCTTTCACTCCTCTACTACCTCTATCTCTGTAAAAATCTCGTACACAGTCACTCCCCCAAAATTGTAAAAACCTGACCCTCTATGGCTTTATATTTTAAGCACCCTCGTATATCTTCTTAACCCCCATTTCTGTGTGAATTTCTCGGACATGTAAATCAATTTTTGGAAGCACATCGATCTGCTATGATTTAGGAAGAACAATGGTTGCTGTAGATTTTGGAAACCCATAAACGATTGTACTGCTGCGATTGAACTTTGGAAACCCAAATCTGCTTTGGGAAACTTGAACGAACTGGAAAACCATCTCGATTCTTTTTGCTGCAAATGGAATCTTTGTGCAAACCAAATCGCCTGGATGAGATTTTGGGAAGAAGATGTGTTGGTTGCCATAGATATGGGTGTTGTGATTTTTGCTTGAGAGATCGATGGGGGTTGAATTGATTTGGGATAAAATGAAATTTTTGGAAACCCTGTAATGTTCTTCTGCGATTTGGAAAGTGAACCTCAGCAAATTTGGAAACTCAATAGAATTGAATCGATTTGCTGCATCTGCGAATTTTTGGAAACAAATCCCTCTTCTGTTTCTGTGATTTGGATCCAAGGATTGGGAAGAATATTTTTGGAAATGATTTGTACAACTGATTGAAAGCCGATTATGGAAACAAATTAGATTTTGGAAACTTTAGAAACCCAGCAGACGATTTCGCTCAAGCGAAATTTGGAGCTAGACACTTTGCTCGAGCAGAAGCTGTCGCTCGAGCGACCTCCTGGGTTGCTAGATCTGGATGAATTTGAACCAGATTTGAACTCGACTGGATGGGCTAATTGGGTTACTCATTGGGCCTTTCTTTGGGCTGCTTCAATGTATTGGTTTTGTAAATTATTTTATGGCCTGTAAATTGAAGTTCAAATTATACGTTATCATTTTTGATAAAAAATATTAAACACAAATATAAGTCAAATTTATATTAAATTGATTTGTTAAATTGATTTTGGATTTGTAAAGAATGTTGGGCCTATAATTTTTGAAAACAACCCATGAACATATATTTTAATGAAATGATAAATTAAGGTGATTATCAAATAAATCGCAAAATAATAAATTAGATTGTTTTAACATGAAATTATCAAATAAAATTTCAAATGTTAAATTGAATGATTTATTGAATTAAATATTTAAAATGAATTATGCCAATTAAATTGTAAGTCCAACAAATTTAAATATTCGTCCCAGAAAATAGCCAACACTAAAAATAATAACAATATGTTCTGAGTGATTTTAGGGCATACCCCACGTATAAGATTGTGTAAAAACACATGGGAAAAGACGAAAATTCCCCCACTAACTTCCCAAAAAAATTTCCTCCCATCAACCCGTAACCGATCACGGGATCAGTGGCAACCGGTTTTGGGTGTCACTGCCCCTTAACCTTACAGTTGCCCCTTATGGGAACCGTTTGGGGGGAGAGAAGAAGAGGTTATGGTCAGACCATGCGGGAACCGATTACGGTAGAGGGGGAAACCAGTTGCAGATCACCGATGTGGGAATCAGTTGCGAAGGAAATGGGAACCGGTTGTGAGGGGATCTAGTTTCGGGTGCTTTTGCACTGAAACTACTTGATAGAGTTTTGGATGCCAAATCTTTGTCCAAACTCCGATTTGAACGATTCAAATTATGTTGGATTCACAAATAAATTCTCTATAACTTTAAGGGATCAACCATATCATCAATCAAGAGGAGATTTTGAGATTAAAAATCAATCAAAATCTAAGAAGTGGAATTAAGAATTCTAAATTCGATTTATGAAATTTTAGACCGTTACAATCTACCCTCCTTATATAAATTTCATTCTTAAAATTTACATAATTAAGAATCAAAGATACAATACGAAGAAGAATCTTCTACGACTCAAATAGTTATAGGTACTTTTCTCGAATCCCAGATGCGAATTGGTTGTTCCTCGAGATTTACATGAACAAGGACTTGTGACAAAAATGATGTCCTTAATACTCGAGACATCAACAGAATTAAGTCAAGAATTTACGATTCCGAAAGAGGTTATCACGCCGAATATAAATCTGTAAGATGGTGACAAGAAGAAGGTCTTCAGTTCAACACTCTCCTAAGCCTTCCCCACTGTCACGACATGCCAGAATTTGAAAGAATTTCTACAATCTCAATGCAAATAAGGGAGGAGGAGCGACCAACCCAACTCTACCTCAACTCGCAAGTCATACGTGAGATCTCCACTATACAGGATATGTTATGATGGCATCCAAAACCACCGGGAAACGTCATACTATAGAATAAGAATTTGCCGATAGAAGAATAGCACCACGCTTCCGCTACGCTCTACAACATTTGATCATTCACACGGCACAAGTATTTAGCAAAGAAGGGGAGGGTTAGAGACCTTACCACAAGAATGCCACAAGGAGAACTCTTTCAGTCAAACAACTCTTCTCCAGCATCCCAAAACCTAATCATCGAGAATTTGCAACCCACGCCAAAATGATACGAATAATGGAGCCATAGCACCGAGCTTAGAATCGATAAGGGTCTTAGAACCAATTACTATCAAAGATATGGATCAACGGAACAAATTACAAGATTATCAACAATATGGTCAACTAGTTGACCCAACCAAACACTTTAACTCTCGCATCTCTACCATAATATCATATAACTCTGCCTACTCGCCAATAAATGCACAAGCAATTACCTAACTTCCAAAACAAATTTCACACTAGACCTAACTTAGAATTTGAAAATGGAACCGACGAATACATTTTGATTCAATATAATTGTAGTCTGGGAACTTACGAAAAGGAAGGCCTTTGAGGCAAGAGAGAATTTGAGATAAATGGACAGATTAAAACTTCGACCAAAGAAAATAACTATAAGACTCATCCAAAATAAACTTATGATTGATGTCTATACATCGCACTAACAAAAACAAATTCGCATTATGGCTCTAGATCACTACATAAATCATAGGGTAATGTCTATATAACTACAAAGGTGATCACACCAACATCACCACCACACTTGCACTAGACAACTGCAATTCACTAAACTGAAGATCAAGACATCAAAACTCACACACAACTAACCCCACTCACAAACCTTGTGTAGTACTAGAATGACCTCTGGAAGTTCGTTTTGAGATGCGCTGGCCAGCCGTCTTCTCAAATCAAGCCTTCCTAGTCATCCCTACACCACAAACATGGACTATATACACACGATCATAAAAAATAGCAATATACAGCTAAGTCGGTGCAATCGACCCAAAAGAGACACACTCACTACTCCAAACTCTCAACACAACTGCACAATACGAATTACACTTCACCTTACCGAACAATCCACAATACCAACTGTCAAGACCCAATCTCATATGAGTCATGACCGGTCAATGAGCAAGCTCGCTTAAAGACCCTATTTAATGAGTTTAGGGATTCATCGAATGATTTTAGATTTGATAATAGCGGGAAAATGTGAAATAACTCAAAGAGTGCATTAATACCCACAATAGTTCATTGATATGAATTTGAGATACAAAGCAAGCCCTATGGGCTGATACATGTAATAATCAAAAGCTGAGACATATAAAAATAACTCCCAGAGCTCCTACTCCTGCTCCTCAAATCCTGAAAAGAGTTTTAGAAAAACGCATAAGCTATAAAGCTAGAGTGAATTCAGTACATGCCCAAACTACAAGTTTCATGGACAACCAATATCATTTCCTGCAAGTAAATCATTTCAGATAAACATAGTATAAGTGGCTTAATAGACTCAAGAGTAGTATCATTGACCCATTCCGGTCATATCAGATTTTCAGCATCTTCCATACATGATCCTGCAACAAGTGCATATTGATTGCTTTGGGTATTCCATCCGAATTGTATGACTGTCAATCAGTCTATCAAGCCAACCAATTACAGCCTCCACGGTACTAGAAATAAGGGGAGCTACCCCATAATTTGCAAAGTGGTATGATATTATCCAACGACCATCTGGTTTGGTCCCAACCTTATAGCCTGTCCCTTCATGCATGGTATCTGCCCCTGCCCCCAGCATTCGGGCTCTTATCCGCTTTTGACCGTATTCCATGGTCATGACATGTCCGTGTCGAGAATCACATAAAACATTTCCAGTTTGTTTATCCATGTGAAAAAGGTTTATCACAAGCTCTTTCAATTTTCAAGAGAGATTAACATAGAAGATTTTTCGGGCTCAATAGCCATAACAAAATTTAGTAAAATGAGTGAGAAAGTGAGGGAAAGTACGAGTAAGTAAGGCTTGTACAGATTCACCTTTTTCCCGAGTTGGTTCCTCTTTAAATCAATACTTCAAATCTGCTATAAAATATAAAGGACACAAACTAAGCTTTTGCCGAATATTAAGGGTGCTGCCAGGCTAAACTATGATGGTCCGGGCTGAGCTGTCGGCCTAAAAGGAAGGGCAGACTGCTCTGGTCAGCTGACCGAGATCTGGAAAGACACAAGTGGCCGAAGTCCTTTTGTCCGGAGGACAGTGGCCGGAGGACAGTGACAGGTTGGTAAGGTTAGGACCACATTTTAATTAACCGACTGGTTCTGGAGTCTTCTGGACCGAAGGGTCCTTATGCCGAGCTAAGGCTTTGCCGAGCAAGGCCTTGCCGAGCTGGCGGTATACTGGACTAGGGGTTCTGCCGAACAGGAAACTCTCCCGAGCAAAAAGCTTTGCCGAGCTGAGCTCTACCGAGCAGGGGTTTTGCCGAGCAGACGGCCTGCGGAGCAACTAGATTTGCCGAGCAACTAGCTTCACCGAACTACCAACAAGGGCACTGGTGGGATAAGGCAATGTGGGAAATGGTGCTTCGAGCATAACTACTGGTCAAAATGACAATAAGGTGTTTATAATACTCTAGGACTAAATGCCCGAGCTGTTGGCTACTTAGCCGAGCTCAAATAGTTAAAGAAGTTCAGAGGGGGACTGTCCCTTTTGCCAAGCAGAAGTGCTTCGGCAAGTGGGAGGTCAGTAAGTGATGTAGGAAGGTCAGCAGTGTGCATGAGATGGTCCGGTATACATTATTGAACTGAAATAAGTTCAATCGTAGAGTTAAACACGTTCTGTTTGGACTGGTTGTTTCAGTACCGAGCTGTCGAGCTAAGGCACAAAAGCCTGAGTTACTTCGGTTTAAGCCAAAGGAAGGCTGCCGAGCATGGGCCAGTGCGGCCAGGTCCTTAAATGGACTTGCCGAGCAAGGGGAAGTGCAAATCATGATAAAACATGGCCGGAGGACTAACGGGCTTACCTGAGATCACAGGAGCTGTTCGAACAAACTTCTGTCGAGCTGAACGCTCCAGGAGCTCTGGTCCGAACAGTGGGATTCTTCTAGTCTATCGAACGGTTTGGCCGAGCTAAGGATGGTGGAGCTACTGGTGGAACAGGTGGTCCGATAGGTTGCTGCACTCAAAATATTCTAAGTGTTGGGTCTGCCGAGCACCAGGATGTTGGTAACAAAGTCTCTCTCTCTCTCTCTCTAGAGCTTAGGGTGTGGGGAAGAGTTTGGTGGAAATGAATGCACTTCAAGGATTGCTTATATAGAGGTTCAGAGGGATTGGGGTGGTAGTTGGGGACATTTATAGTTGATTGGATTGAACCTTAATCCTGTCAAACAACTCAGGGAGTTGTCCCATCGAAGTCAGGCCTGGGCACTCTACAAGACAGTCTGAACCTACGACTGTGTTGTCCCATCCGTGTCAGGCGGCGAGTCAGTCCGGATGGGACTTGACTCTGCAACTCTGCACAGCTACTGCCGCGCAGCTGGCACGGGTCCGCGGTAGGGTGGTCGGTCTGAACGGCGGGTCGGGCTGGGATGGTTCGGACCAGACCGGTCCGGCCTATACCGGACGACTGGGCTTACTCCATTACCCCCTAGCTCATTTCCCTTTAGTCTTTTAAGGGCCCAACACTTCAATACTAAACCCAAAAGGCTTAAATGCTAAATAAAATCCAAAAATATCTCTAATGATTTAATTAATTATAGAAATTCTATTTATTTAGGACGGGGTCTCACATCCTCCCCTCCTTAAAGGAAGTTTGGTCCCCAAACTTTGAAATAACTTATTGATGGGGGTTGATATTTTTATATCTCACTCGAATAATTCTGGGTACTTCTGGCGCATATCGTCTTCTTTCTCCCAAGTGGCCTCGTTCCCAGACTGGTTCTCCTACCATACTTAGACTAGAGGAATTATCTTGCTCCGAAACTTCTTCTCTCGTCGATCTAGAATTTTGATCTGCTTTTCTTCGTAGGATAGATTCTTCTCGATCTCGATCGTGGGTTGCTCCAAGATGTGCGATGGGTCTGCCATATATTTGCGGAGCATGGAGATGTGGAAAACATCATGCACGTTGGCTAATTCTGGTGATAACGCTAAACGATAGGCGAGCAGATCGATTCTCTCAAGAATTTCGAATGGACCAACAAATCAAGGATTCAACTTTGCTCTTTTTCCAAATCTGACGATGCCTTTTATTGGTGATACCTTGAGAAATACTTTGTCGCCTTTTTGAAATTCCAATTCCCTGCGATGAGTGTCAGCATAACTCTTCTGGCGATCCTGGGCTGCCTTCATTCGTTCCTGGATAGTCTTGATCTTCTCTGTGGATCCTTGCACGATTTCTGGTCCTGTTAATTCTGCACTTCCGACTTCTAACCAACACGATGGCGTTCTGCATTTCTTTCCGTACAACGCTTCGAATGGTGCCATGCCTATGCTTACTTGGTAACTATTGTTGTATGCGAACTCTGCTAGTGGTAGATGCTCCTCCCAACTTCCTTGAAATTCCAGTGCACAGGCTCGTAACAAGTCTTCTAACATTTGAAAGGTTCTTTCTGATTGGTCGTCCGTTTGAGGATGAAAAGCTGTACTGAACTTGAGTGTCATTCCCATTGCCTTCTAAAGTGATTTCCAAAATCTGGATACGAATCGCGGATCTCTATCGGATATGATGGATACTGGTGTGCCGTGTAGTCAAACGATTTCTTGCAGATAGGTGGTTGCCATCCGGTCCATCGAATAAGTGTTCTTGATTGCAATGAAGTGAGCAGACTTGGTTAAATGATCTACTATGACCTATATAGTGTTGTTTCCTTTCTTCGAACATGGTAATCCTACGACATAATCCATAGTGATATCCTCCCATTTCCATTTTGGAATAGGTAATGGTTGCAATAATTCGGCAGGCTTCTGACGAATAACTTGATCTGTTGGCATTGCAGGCATTGACTGACGTGGTTGGCTATGTCGCGCTTTATTCCCATCCACCAATAAGATTTCTTAAGATCCTAGTATATCTTCGTCTGACCGGGATGAATTATGAACTTCGAGTGGTGGCCATCATCCATGATCTTCTTCTTGGTTTCTTCATTGTTGGGGATGCATAAACGATTCCTAAATCGGAGAATTCCATCGATGAGGGTGAATTCGCTTTCTGGAGTGATTCCTTCGCTGATCTTCATGAGTTTTGGGTTGTTCCCTTGTCCTAACTTGATCTCTTCCAAGATAGTTGGTTCTGCAACGATGGTGTTGAGGTGTCCATGTTGTAGATAATCGATCTCCTTCTTCCCTTTCCTGCTTAGGGCATCTGTGACAGTGTTGGCTTTTCCAGAGTGGTATTGAATATTGAGGTCATAGTCCTTCATCATCTCCAGCCATCTTCGTTGTCTGAGGTTCAGCTCTTTCTGGGTGTAAAGATACTTCAAACTTTGATGGTCGGTGAATAAGTTGCAGGTGACTCCATAAAGATAGTGACACCAAATCTTTAAAGCGAAAACTACTACGGCTAGTTCCAAGTCATGAGTTGGGTAGTTCTTTTCGTGAGGCTTTAGCTATCGAGAAGCGTAAGCAATAACTTGACCTTGCTGTATCAGAATACATCCGAGCCCTCTGAGTAAAGCATCACTGTAGACTTCGAAGTCTTTTCCTCCCTATGGTAGTACGAGAATAGGTACTGTCGTGAGTCACTTCTTTAACTCTTGGAAACTTCCTTCTCTGGTTTCTGACCAAACAAATGGCTCTCTTTTCTTTGTTAGCTCCGTCATCAGGGTTGCGATCTTTGAAAAGTCTTTGATAAATCTTCGATAGTAGCCGGCGAGTCTGAGAAAACTGCGAACTTCGGTCACTGAGGTTGGCTTGGGCCATTCTTGGATTGCTCCTATCTTCTGAGGGTCCACTGAGATTCCACGTTCGTCGATGATGTGCTCGAGAAACTGAATTTCTGTGAGCCATAACTCACATTTGCTGAACTTGGCATAAAGCTTCCTCTCCTTCAGGGTCTACAAAATGATTGACAGGTGCTCCGCATGCTGCTCCTCGTTCTTGGAGTAGATGAGAATATCGTCGATGAATACGATTACGAAGTCGTCGAGATAGTTGGTGAAAATCCAGTTCATTTGGTCCATGAATGCTGCAGGTGCATTGGTGATGCCAAATGGCATAACTAAGAATTTGAAATGCCCATACCTGGTACGAAAAGCTATTTTCTCTACGTCCTCCGCCTTAACCTTGAGCTGATGATATCATGAACGAAGATCGATTTTGAAAATACTTTGGCTCCTTGCAGTTGGTCGAAGAGGTCATCAATTCTCGGTAATGGATACTTGTTCTTGATGGTGACTTTGTTTAGTTCCCGATAGTCGATGCAGAGCCACATCGTTCCGTCTTTCTTCTTGACTAGCAAAACTGGTGCTCCCCACGGTGATGAGCTAGGTCGGATGAAATCTTTATCTACTAGTTCTTGAAGTTGCGTCTTCAATTCTTTCAGTTCCACGAGTGCCATTCGATAGGGTGCTTTGGATACTGGTTGGCTTCCTGGAATAGTTTCGATGCTAAATTCTACTTCTCGATCAACGGGTATTCCTGGTAAGTCTTTGGAAAAAACATAAGATAAATCACAAACTATGGGGATATCGGATACTGAACGGGTACTTGGCGTTGTAGATAGAATGATGCAAAGGTAGCCTTGACATCCTTTCTGCAGAAGTCGACGAGCATGTGCCATGGACACAAAACATGGGGGTGATGTGACTCTTTCTCCTTCAAGCTTAGCTTCTTCCTCTCCGAGTCCTACGAAGACTATACACTTTTCTGTGCAATCGATCTTGGCCTTGAATTGGGACAACCAATCCATTC
The DNA here is from genome assembly GCA_002855965.1 of Monotropa hypopitys. NCBI lineage: Eukaryota > Viridiplantae > Streptophyta > Magnoliopsida > Ericales > Ericaceae > Monotropa > Monotropa hypopitys. The sequence continues at coordinate 11,482 of NMUG010000043.1, forward strand.
CAATAATTTCATCGAAATGGGACATAGCTAGAGGGATAAAATCGATTGAGGTACGAGCTTCATTCATCGAAACATCGCAATTTCTAAGAACAGATGAGCATACGACTCCCTTGCTCATGGGTTGAGATATGAGCAAATCAAATCCTAACGGTTCAAGATTTCTAGTAATTTTCTGAGTGTGGGATTTCGAAATGAACGAGTGAGTAGATCCTGAATCAAATAAAGCATAAGTGGGAATTCCACAGATAAGAATTCTACCTGCCACCATGGCTTCATTATTACGGGGATCTCCGAGGACTAAAGCGAAAGATCTTCCCTGATGCTGGTTCCGGTTGTCTTGATGGTTAATTCTTGGTGCACCTATGGATATCATGTTGGCTCCCGTTGCTGGTTTTGGATAGTCTTTCTTGAAATGGACCTCCTGACCATAGCCATAGTACGTTAAGGGTGCTCTGATTCTGTTACCTTGATTTCTCATCTGTCTTTGGTCATCTCTCCTCCCTCCAAAATTCGCCTTCTTTTGCGGGCCAGCTCTTCTGGGTCCATGGTTTTGCCTCTTCTTCTCCTAATAGCGTCTCGTCTCCTCTATGTCTTGCTCGACCAACAGGGCTCGATCTAGAACGTCAGCATAAGTGGATAGTTGAAGGGGTCGAACCACCTTCCGAATCTCTGGCTTCAATCCATCCTCGAAGCATCTTACCTTCATTTCTTCTGATGCCACTAGGTATGGAGCATAGACAGCAAGATTCGTAAACTCTGTTGCATAGCTAGCTACCGTCATCATTCCTCGTTACTTCAGGTGCTCGGATTCCATCCTTTTGGCAGTCTATATTGTCCTCGGCATAAATTTTTCTCGAAAAACTTCCAAAAATCTTTCCCAGACGAACTGATTTCTACCTTCTGTTGATCAGAACATCTCAGCAATCGGAAGTTCTTTTCCAAAGCTGCGATCCATTCATTCACTCTCACCGGGTCCATTCCTCCCTGGAAGGTAGGGGGGTTCAGCTTCAAAAATTCCTTTACCGCTGCGAAATTAACCGCTTGCTCAATTGAGTCTACTAATGCTTCCTCCGCGGGGTTAAGTGGCTAGTTCACGGGTCCTGGATGGTTGAGGTATTGATTAAGCATCTCTTATTGGGTCTGAATAGTCCCAGCCAACATTCTAACCATGTCGCGCAATTCGGCTACCTCGTCGTTTCCTTGATTGTTGTTGTGAGTGTCCATTCTGCTCCCAAAAAGATTTTCAGTTAGAGACATAAAAAGAGATTGATTTAATTCATAGCAATGGAGATCAACATAAGCATATGAGTTGGAATTCTAAATATGCCGAATAATAATTAGACACTAAGGTACTACTCGTCATCCGAGTCGTTTGGCCACTCGTAGGGTGGGTAAACCCACTCCTCACGATCTATATCAATGACTTCCTTGTCTTCTTCATTCTCACTTGGATCCTCCTTGGGGTCTTCTTCAGGGTCATTCTCCAGATCGAGGTCCTAACCTTCGTTGTGCCATTCCATGGGTTCTTCTTCTTCGTTAACTACTTCCTATTCCTCGAGTGGAACTTCATCGTTATTACCATTTATGAGGGGGTTCCTTGCTCCCTCCATGAGATATTCGAACCCCCCAATCTCGAATGGATGCTCTTGCTATCACACAAGTACGTTCTAATAGCTGTAGGTGATAATTAATCATTCCCTGAACTTCTTCTTCTGAGTGTCCTCAAAACGTACTGCAACGTGGGCCACGAGATCAGAAGTGATTGTTACCGAATCAGTGTGTGTCTGTTCTTCAACTTCCTCGCTTACTATGTAGATATCTTCTGCTTTCTCCGGTACTATTTGAGGTGGTGCTACCTCATGATCACTTTCTGAATCGCTACTCGAGAAATCACTAGTAGCATAATCACTGCCACTGCTAGACATATCTAAAATATACATACGCAACAAAAATAAGTCCATCGCCAAGGGTTTGCAGATAATTCTAACGTACTAGTGAGTGCCTTGGTCCTAACTCTGAGTTTGTTCGAAGTCCGAAAACTCTAGCTCTGATACCACTATTGTCATGACCCAATCTCACATGAGTCATGACCGGTCAACGAGCAAGCTTGCTTAAAGACCCTATTTAATGAGTTTAGGGATTCATCGAACGATTTTAGATTTCATAATAGCGAAAAAACGTAAAATAACCCAAAGAGTGCATTAATACCCACAACAGTTCATTGATATGATTTTGAAAGCAAGCCCCATGGGCACAATACTAATTACACTTCACCTTACCGAACAATCTACAATACCAACTGTCAAGACCCAATCTCATATGAGTCATGACCGGTCAATGAGCAAGCTCGCTTAAAGACCCTATTTAATGAGTTTAGGGATTCATCGAATGATTTTAGATTTGATAATAGCGGGAAAATGTGAAATAACTCAAAGAGTGCATTAATACCCACAATAGTTCATTGATATGAATTTGAGATACAAAGCAAGCCCTATGGGCTGATACATGTAATAATCAAAAGCTGAGACATATAAAAATAACTCCCAGAGCTCCTACTCCTGCTCCTCAAATCCTGAAAAGAGTTTTAGAAAAATGCATAAGCTATAAAGCTAGAGTGAATTCAGTACATGCCCAAACTACAAGTTTCATGGACAACCAATATCATTTTCTGCAAGTAAATCATTTCAGATAAACATAGTATAAGTGGCTCAATAGCCTCAAGAGTAGTATCATTGACCCATTCCAGTCATATCAGATTGTCGGCATCTTCCATACATGATCCTGCAACAAGTGCATATTGATTGCTTTGGGTATTCCATCCGAATTGTATGACTGTCAATTAGTCTATCAAGCCAACCAATTACAGCCTCCACGGTACTAGAAATAAGGGGAGCTACTCCGTAATTTGCAAAGTGGTATGATATTATCCAACGACCATCTGGTTTGGTCCCAACCATATAGCATGTCCCTTCATGCATGGTATCTGCCCCTGCCCCCAGCATTCGGGCTCTTATCCGCTTTTGACCGTATTCCATGGTCATGACATGTCCGTGTCGAGAATCACATAAAACATTTCCAGTTTGTTTATCCATGTGAAAAAGGTTTATCACAAGCTCTTTAAATTTTCAAGAGAGATTAACATAGAAGATTTTTCGGGCTCAATAGCCATAACAAAATTTAGTAAAATGAGTGAGAAAGTGAGGGAAAGTACGAGTAAGTAAGGCTTGTACAGATTCACCTTTTTCCTGAGTTGGTTCCTTTTTAAATCAATACTTCAAATCTGCCATAAAATATAAAGGACACAAACTAAGCTTCTACCGAATATTAAGGGTGCTACCGGGTTAAACTATGCTGGTCCGGGCTGAGCTGTCGGCCTAAAAGGAAGGGCAGACTGCTATGGTCAGCTGACCGAGATCTGGAAAAACACAAATGGCCGAAGTCCTTCTGTTCGGAGGACAGTGGCCGGTTGGTAAGGTTAGGACCACATTTTAATTAACCGACTGGTTCTGGAGTCTTCTGGACCGAAGGGTCCTTATGCCGAGCTAAGGCTTTGCCGAGCAAGGCCTTGCCGAGTTGGTGGTATACTGAACTAGGGGTTCTGCCGAACAGGAAACTCTCCCGAGGAAAAAGCTTTGCCGAGCTGAGCTCTACCGAGCAGGGGTTTTGCCGAGCAGACGCCCTGCTGAGCAACTAGCTTTGCCGAGCAACTAGCTTTGCCGAACTACCAACAAGGGCACTGGTGGGATAAGGCAGTGTGGGAAATTGTGCTTCGGGCATAACTACTGGTCAAAATGACAATAAGGTGTTTATAATACTCTAGGACTAAATGCCCGAGCTGCTGGCTACTTAGCCGAGCTCAAATAGTTAAAGAAGTTCAGAGGCGGACTGTCCCTTTTGCCAAGAAGAAGTGTTCCGGCAAGTGGGAGGTCGGTAAGTGATGTAAGAAGGTCAGCAGTGTGCATGAGATGGTCCGGTATACTTTTTTGAACTGAAATAAGTTCAGCCGTAGGGTTAAACAAGTTCTGTATGGACTCGTTATTTCAGTACCGAGCTGTCGAGCTAAGGCACAAAAGCCTGAATTGCTTTGGTTTAAGCCAAAGTAAGGCTTCCGAGCATGGGCCAGTGCGTCCAGGTCCTTAAATGGACTTGCCGAGCAAGGGGAAGTACAAATCATGATAAAACATGGCCGGAGGACTAAGGGGATTACCTGAGATCACAGGAGCTGTTCGGACAAACTTCTGCCGAGCTGAACGCTCCAGGAGCTCTGGTCCGAACAGTGGGATTCTTCTGGTCTATCGAACGTTTTGGCCAAGCTAAGGCTGGTGGAGCTCCTGGTGGAACAGGTGGTCCGATAGGTTGCTGCACTCAAAATATTCTAAGTGTTGGGTCTGCCGAGCACCAGGATGTTGGTAACAAAGGTTCTTTCTCTCTCTCTCTAGAGCTTCGGGTGTGGGGAAGAGTTTGGTGGAAATGAATGCACTTCAAGGGTTTCTTATATAGAAGTTCAGAGGGGTTGGAGTGGTAGTTGAGGACATTAATAGTTGATTGGATTGAACCTTAATCATGCCGAACAACTCAGGGAGTTGTCCCATCGAAGTCAGGCCTGAGCACTCTGCAAGACAGTCTGAACCTGCGACTGTATTGTCCCATCTGTGTCAGGCGGCAGGTCAGTCCGAATGGGACTTGACTCTGCAGCTCGGCACAGCTGCTGCCGCATAGCTGGCACGGGTCTGGGGCAGGGTGGTCGGTCTGAATGGCGGGCTGGGCTGGGCTGGTTTGGACCAGACTGGTCTGGCCTGTATCGGACGACTGGGCTTACTCCATTGGGCCCACTTAGCTCATTTCCCTTTAGTCTTCTAAGGGTCCAACACTTCAATACTAACCTAAAAGGTTTAAATGCTAAATAAAATCCAAAAATATCTCTAATGATTTAATTAATTATGAAAATTCTATTTATTTGGGACGGGGTCTCATACCAATACTCACCATCCCACAAACCGATAACACCACTTACTCTCGCATGCACAATACCAATAAGAGACACTATCTCAAATCAGAGGTGCTCAATCATCTAAGGGATAAGACGACAAGAGAGATGATAGCAGACCAGATTCGTAGAATGATATCGCAAGAAAAGAACATCCATAAGAGGTCAATGAGCATAAACAAGAGTGCACGAGACAAGAATATATTTGGAAGGTGGGGGAGACCCATAGGATCCTACCATCTTCTCCCACAAAAAGAGAGAATGGAAATAAACAACTCCTCCACATCAGCGCTTGCTAAGAGCGAATCAAGAATTTAACGTATGATTTTGCGGTTTCGAGACAGCAAGAATACAAAGGTACAGGTAGGTTGCATCACACAAGATAAAGAACACACTACAGCTCAACCGGGCACCACAAGTTTCGGTACTTCTACGAATCATCCATAAGGATCCGATGACGAATAAGAATGACATCAAATTTTGGTAGGAATAAGTAAAGAATCTCCCAAAGCAATGAGTTTCTCCCATTGATGCTAACCAATCTCAATACGATATAAGTAGGTCAATAACGTACCATGTGGTGATAAGGGTTAGTCAACTCAAATCTCACCAAAGAATCAGTTTTCCAAACATCAATTTGGATAAGGTAAAAACGCATGCCATCATCATCTCCCGATCAAAGATAGATAGGAGCCTCTTTCACTTACGCAAAATTATAGGAATGGAAGAGACGAGAAGTAACTAAAGGGTAATTTCCACTCATCAATCCAAATGTCTTATGGATACAATAAGGATAGGCATGCTAAGAATAGCATGCGACCACGACATTCCATAACCGACGTGGATAGGAATGAAACAGACCAACTTTACCACCAAGCATAATCTCACGACACGAGGCTAAAACCAAGGGATAATTGCTACTCCTAATTACAACCATGACTACAGACTCAAGGTTCAACGACACTTCTTCCTTAAACAATCTCCTAAGAGACTCTCATGCATACCAACATGCAAATCTCTCAACGTCCTTAAACTAAACCTTCACCTTTCAAATAAAAGGGCCAAACCTCTACCACCAAAACACAAACAAACCAAACGGGTAACCATCCTCTAGATCAATGATTTCAACCACCACTCACATCCAATTCCCTAAATCATTAAGTGACACCAAAATTATCCTCATCAAACTCAGACCATCACCAAACATTGGAATGACCTACAAGATCTATCCTAGAAAATCCGCAATGTCCTCCAAGAATCATTATTGGCACTTTTCAAGGCTTGAGGCATGAACTTCTCTTTGAAGATTTCCAAAAATCTTTCCCAATTCATTTCTGATTCAGTGGCACTTTTCAAGTTCTACCATCTGTTTGTATCACCTACTGACAAGTAGGATCCCATCTTCACCTTTTGTTGATCAGACCATCAGAGGAGTCAGAATTTCTTTTCCAACTCTGCAATCTATTCATTGGCTTTGATGGGGTCCATCTCTCTTTTGAAATTTGGAGGTTTCAACTTTAAAAATTCTTTTACGACTGTGACGTTAATTGCTTATTGAGTAGGGTCCACTATCTCTTCTTCATTGGGGATTGATGGGGGGTTTGACCATCGGCTCCTATTGATGGAAGTAATGGTGGATCATTTCATGTTGGGCTTGCACAGTTCCAACTATAAGTTGTACCATGTCACGAAGTTCACCTATATTATCACGTCTTTGCATGCTCCATTGGTCATTCTATGTGTTAACCATTATGCTTAGACAGTGGTTTCAGGTAAGAAATGTAAGGGGTTAAGGACAACAATTTTTATTTCTTTAAGTGCTAGAGTAGTACAAAAGTGAACTATTTTTAGGCGTGTCTTGGCACACTACAAAAATACTCAGAAGTTCATAAGGAATTTCTAAGGGGACTACTCCTCATTGGAGTCATTGGTCCACTCATAAAGAGAGAAATCCACTCCCCGGGTTCATCAAGGTCCACATCAAAGTCTTCTTCAAAGTTGAGTGGTTCGTCAACTAGTCCATGTTCTAGATCTATTCCCAATTCTTGTACCCATTCTTAGGGATTTTCCTCTTCTTATGCCACCTCGTAATCCTCAAGTTCAGGCTTGGGTTCTTCTTCCTCATTCAGGACAAGATTTATCATTGCATCTATAAGACCCTCAAGCTCCCATTGCTGGATTGATTCCTTGGCTACGAGGCATGCACATTCTCGAAGTTCCAAGTAATAGTTAATCATTGCTTTAATTTGTCATTCTATCCTATACATGTATCGACTTGCAATTTGTGTTATCACCCCGATTTCCATAGCCACTGCGTCAGAGATGACCCTCTCCTAGAGGACATCTTCTTCTAGAGGCAGCACTCCATAAGATCCCACTTCATGGTAGCCATAGGAGTCGTCATTGCTATACCCGTCATCACTAGAGTCGCTAAAGTTACTATTTGACATGGCTACAAGATTTGTGGTTCATATATATATATGCATGCATCTCCAAGTTTTGTCCATAGTCTCCAAGTAGATTTTGTAAATTCTACGTGCAACTAGTGCATGCCTTCACTTTTAACTCTGGGTTTTGTTCAAAATCTGATAACTCAATATCTGATACCACTTTGGTCATGACCCGATCCAATAATGGGTTATGATCGGCCAACGAGAAAGATCACAAATGTCTAAAGTAATGAGTTAATGGATTCTATCAAAAAAATAAATAAATATACAGAAGTGTAAACAATACCAGAGTGTTGTGCAGAAAGTAATCTTGCATTACCGAGATAATCTTTTACAAAGGCACAACTTGCTAAGTCTTTTACATAAAAGAGTACATCAAAGTGTTTATCCTCTAAGCTCGATGACTATTCCTGCTCTTGTCCCAAAAAAGGTTTTATAAAAATCCATAAACATTATGCTATAGTGAATCAATATATGCCAAAGTTACTAGTATCATGGATAACAATATTTCATCCTTTCAAGTTATTTTTAAACATAGTATGTTGATCATTAGCCGTAAAGATGTTAGTAAGCATTTCAGGGCATATGAGGCCTGAGTCATTTCTTAAGTCTGTAGCCTTCACTCCAAGTCCTTCGACTTATAGCTTATTTTATTTGATATTCGAGCATGAATATTATTTTGATCTTCACGGCACGAGTGATATAGGGAGCGAACCTAATAATAATATTGGCATGAAATCACCTATAGATCACCTGGTAATGATCCCTTCTTTATCCTCCCTATCCTTCTAGTATCAGACCCCGCCCCTAGCAGTGGAGCTGCCATGTCACTTCTGATATCGTTCAATCACATAAAATGTTTTCCTTCTTATCGTTAATCCATGGATATCTTGAGAAAACATCATTCTTATTTGTTTCAATGGAAATCACAACATAATATCACTTAGATGCTCATTAGCAATGAAAAATATTTTGTAAAATAAATAAGCATGTTTGCGCAATTTTTGAGTAAATAAGGCATATAGAGAATCACTTTGTTGATTTGAAATTCTCTTCCTTTAATCCACTTTCTTCAAGTATTTCCAAAGTCCAAATTTGGCATATATCATTTTAAGAAATTAATACTTTCCTCATTCTTAGGCATTTGGCAATTATCGAATAGTCGTTGGGCCAAACATCAGCTTCCACATAGCCGAACAGACTGGGGCCATTCTAGGTGTCGCGCAACCGAAAAGAGGCTGGTCGAATGCTAATTGGACCAAAATACTAATCTAGGTCGCTACACTTACTACCGCACGAGTGAAGAGAAGGTTGGGACCAAACAACTATTTTGTCGCTTAGTTAAACATAGGCTGGCTGAATGGCTATTGCCGAATAACCAAAAAGCCAAATAGAAGGTTATTAGATTGGCAATTATTTAGTTGGGGCTCTTTGATACTGAGTGGGAATACCAAGTTATACGAGGGCATCAGTCGAGTCAAGGTTGGATTAATAGAAGACGAACAGTGGGAGTGTGAGAATAATATTTTACAAAGGGTTCTGAATTTCTAAAAGGTCGAAAAGTAATCATAAGTGGTTAGGGCAAAATGTTGGCTTAGTCTGATGCTAGCTGAACAAGAAAAACTCAGATTCTAAAGAATAGACAAGTACCAAGTTGAGCACAAGTGCTTCGGCTGTGGGGGAGGTTGGCAATAAAATGGTCACTATTCTGATCAAGGCAAGTGTCTAGAATGTGTGCCGAGCAGGTGATAGCCTTGACGAGCAGATTCCAAGCGGTCCGAACATGTTCAAGGGCATGCCGAACACAAAGGCATTCTTCCGAATTACATGTAAATCTATTTTTAAGTGCGGATGGGTGCTAAGATGAACAAAAGAGATTTTGATGGATAGAACAAGGGTGTGCTGCACTAGGGACTTGCTAAACAAGGTTTACTATGAATAAAGGTGCTCTGGTCCAATTGGTTGTGCGGCAGGCCTTAGGGGGAGGTTGCCGAACAGTGGTCAGTACGGCAAGGACCTTTGGTGGTCATGTCGAGCAGTCGGTATGATGGCTAAGCACGGCAAGGCCCTTAAGTGGGTCTGTCGAGCACAAATGGTATACTACCGAACAGGAAATAGTGTGGCAAGGCCCTTAAGTGGGTTTCTGGACAGATGTGTCCGAAGGCCCTATGTTTTATGGAATAAAAAGGTTTAATTAAGTGGTTATTTCTTGTCGGAGGATGCTGCCGAAGGGCCGAAGTTCGGAGGTCTAATTTTTTGAATAAGCAATAAGTGTTGGTTGCTCGGGTGATGGTGCCGAGCAGTGGATGTCTTGCTGAACAAGAATGATTTTCTGGATAGTTGTATTGGGATTGGACTTTCTATCACTAGAGTGAAACCAATAGGGTTCGAGAGGTTTGGTGTAGTGAAATGAATGCACAAGGGCTCAATTTATAGGTTAATTGGACGTCTTAATTGAGATGAGTTTGGACAAAATGACGTGTTGTCCAACCAGTTAGATTTTGGTGCCACCTAGCCATGCAGAGAACCAGGCGTCACTTGACCAGTCGCCTGACATGTCAAGTAGTAGCGTTTTGCAGCTTTGTTTTCGCAACACCGTTGACAGGTCGGCTGACTTGGACCGACAATCACAATTTGCCTCCTAAATTTTTTAGATGTTTCGTATTTGATCTCCAGTTTATAATTTCCTCATTTTAGCCCTTTATCACAATTATTATTTACCACTTAAACCTCAAAATTCTTTTTAAGGTCTTAATAAATACCAAATAAATTCTAAAATTTTTTCAAAAATTCTAGAAATTATATTTTCACCAAATAGGTGTATTTTAGGCTTATTTTGCTGGGTCAAGGTCTCATAGTGTCTCTCCATAGTTCCTAAGTGTTCTAACCATGCTTTGATACAAAGTTATCATGCCCTAGATTTTCAAACCATGTTTTTCTGCTAATAATTAAAATACTCTCAATCTCATATTATAAAGTCTAATAATAAAAATGTTACATTCATCACGTGATCACTTTCTCAAGCCATTTGAAATTTTTTAATAATATAACTTAACTAAAATACATTTATAATTGCTTGTGATGATATAATAAAGGATATTACAACAACCTTTTTAAAATATAAAAGGATATAATGAAAATAACTAAAATCCCTACTAACTTCCTCTAGTGGAATACAATCCATATTGTGCGAGCCTCTGCCTGAAATACAAAATTAGAGAAGGATTTCCTGAGCTACACATGCTCTGTAAGAGAGTATCTATCCAATACAATATATGTATGCAGTGCACATTATGATAATAATGGATCACATACAGGTATGCCATAAATACAACAAATACGCACCCACACCATGAATTTCCAAAACAACTCATTTGACTCCAACAATATAAAAAACATAACATGAGGGGGTGATTGACTCATGAATACACACACAACACCCAAATACATATAAAGACCTTGAATACATATCAAATACACAACGACCATGAATACTGTCACACTCCAGCAAATGTATATTCCTTTTTATCATAACTTTCAGATATTCTTATAAATTTCTCCATTTGGCCTCTCCATTTGTCTCGGATCTATTGGTTTTCGAGTCTTTTCGAGACATTTCCTTGGGTTGTGTGAGGTTTAAGAGACCTGGGAAAGCATTCGGGAGTGTCTAGTGACGTTTTGGATCTTGCCACGTCCATCTGGCAAGACCATATTTCAAAATACATAGCTCTCTTTCTCCCTCTATTTCGATATGTATACCCCCTCCTCTCAACCTACATTTCGACATGCATGTGTGCTGGTGGCATGGCCTTAGTTGCATTTCGATATGCATATAGGCTACATAATGAAATGCATGTCTTCTGGCCACCCTTTGATTTAATGCATTTTGATATACACCCTGGGTGTATATCGAAATATATATTTGCTGCTCCCATTGATTGAATGCATTTCTATATGCATGTGGGGTGAATATCAATATACAAGTCCACTGCCCAACTAACCTTTGTTCACATTTCGATATAGATCTGGGGTGTATATCGAAATGCAGACCTTCTGCTCGCAATCTACAGTCTGTATATCGATATACACCTAGGTGTATATCGATATGCAGCCTAGTAAGGGCAATTTTGGAACTCGATTTTGGGATGTTTTATACATCTATTCTCTTAACCCTAAATGTATCTAACACATTTAAACCCTCACCCATCACAGATGTAAGTCTCTCTCTCCCTCCCTCTCTCTCTAGCTATATCTCTATCTCTCTATTCTCTCTCACTTCTCTCCTCCATCTCTCTCAAACCATAAGGAATTGTAAGAAACCTCATTCACTAACGATGCTCTATGCAACATCCTCTATGCATCTATGGTCTTGGATCGTGCATTGGAGCAAAGCCCTCACCTAGGGTTTCTTGGATCTTCACTTGAGGTAGGGATTTCTATACCTCTTGTCTCTATTGTTGGTCTTCTCTCTTCTCCCTAACATTTTTCAAAAAAAGAAATATTGTTTTCCATGAATTTGGGTTGCGGGTCATATAAAGCCTTCAATTGCTTGGGTTCATTGGTCCATTTATACGTCATTGTGTTCCCCACGAGTTTAATTTCTAGATCCCTTGGTTATTTCGGAAAACCCCCAATTTTTATGAAGACCCTAGACTTTTCTAAAGTGTTAAATAATTGGTGATAGTGTATTTTTACTTGTGGTGTTGTGATAATGGGATCTAGGGAGTGTTTTGACACATTGAAATCTCATAATTGAAAGATTGTTTATAAAAACTCATGTTTTTGGTTAAGGTATAGGATTACCAGGTGTTTGTCGTAATCTAAATGAATTGAGAATAAAAATAAGTTGAACGTGTGATTGGCCTTAAAATATGAGAGATTATCTAAGTTGGCTACATTTATATGGGAAATTGTTCCCCGGGATTTTGATCCTTGAGTGGCTAATTTGTACTTACAACATTGCGTAATGGGGGCTTGATTGGGCCCTCCCAATGGGTCAGGAAGAAACAAGGAATTTATACGGTTAGTGTAGCTGATGAGCTACTAGTGCAGAAATAGCCATAACCTAATAACTCTTTGATGATATTGATATTGTTGGTCCCTTAAATTCATCAAGGCTGACATCTTATACTCCATTGATTTCGTCAATGTGTAGGGAATGGTAATTTGCAAACTAATCTCCTTGATTCTTTTCATGTTGAGCATTTTGGAAAAGTTTGGAAACTCGCTAGTTTTATTTCCTTTGATTTGTCAAAGTTAAATGTTTTGGGAAATTATTATACATTGGTCTTGGATAATAAAATAATGGTTAAGTCAAATGGTATTGAAAATAAGAAGAGATCCCTATGCATGCATATTTTACATTCCTTTCCCTAGCACACATGCACCCCAATTTTAGAGATATTTGGATATAGATTTCTCTACTAGGTTGTTACATAACCCTCTATTTTTAGGTACCTGACCTATTTGGATTGGAGCTGCATATTCCAGATTCCTTGCCGGGCATTGGAGCATGGATTTATAGTAATTAATAGGTCCTTTCTTCCTATCATTTATTGTAGCTTATTTCTTTACTTCCCAGTTGTAAACTATAAAAGTTTTGTAATCATTATTTATTTCATTGCATGTGAATGTATCATTTGTATCCTTTTCATTCGTCATGTAATTATAGGAAATTATGGATGGTAGTTACTTTATTCCCGCATTATGGTTTTAATATACATTTAAAAAATGGTTTAAAATTTCTGGGTTGTTACAAATACACTAAGGAACGAATACATTTTTAATCCTTCCCATTAATAAGAATACTATCCATTTAGTTCCAGAATACATACTATGTTTCTTTGAATACATGAACACACATTTCACCACTAAAACTCCATTTTCTCGTCTCCTTGAATAGAATATTATTCTTTAATAGATTCCCCTGTAATTCTCATTTCAAATACATAATGTATACATCGTGAATACCTATTAGTCTTTTCTTGAAGACATTTTAGGTTGGGATATAATACATAGAAAACCAACATTTGATTACATTAGTCTGGACTAAATATATAGAAGTCTGATACTCGAATGCATATATGGTTGGGATTGAATACATGGAATCCTGACACTTAGAATATATATTTATGACCCATTTAATGAATACATAATGGTTCAAATATGAATACAAAATAGAAGGAATATTTACACTTTATGTATTCATGAAATTAAGGACCTTTTCAATACTTTGTGCCATAACAAAATTAAGGACTTATCAATACATTTTGCCTTGACGAAATTAAGGACTTCAACTCAAGATTGTGTGCCCTGATGAAATCAAGGACTTGGTTTTCAGTGTTAAGCTCCATTCCTCGGACCCACTCACCAGTGTTTCCATCCAAACATTCTAAGACTTAAGGAACTCGTATCTCCCTCTTTGGGCAAAGATCTTTCCTAGGGACTCACTCGTCAATGATCCTTAAACATTTTCATGACTTTGGGAACACGTATCTCCCCTTAACACTTTACATGGGCATGAAATAAATTTGATTAATTTGGTCCCTCATAAGCACAAAATGCTTGTTCACAGAAATCCTTTCTTGAATACACTTCTTCTTTCCCAAATTCATTTAATAAAACACTCCAATTTCTCCCTTTAATTGATACAAAAATCCTTTTACTTTCAATACCATGATAGGACTCAATTTGAATACACCAATGCATTCTAACTTTACCCAAATTCATGAATACCTGACCAATTTGACCAAAGGATATGAATACATGCAAAAGCCAAAATTTGATTTTGGCCCGAGACCCTAGTTTTCCAAAAAATTGAGGTTTTGTAAAATACAATGAATGTAATGCTCCAAAGACAAATACATGTTCAACCAACCCAATTCTTTGAGAAATTTTTAATATTATGCACATCCTAACCCAAGAATGTGATTTATGGAAAACAATTTTAAAAACCTATGAATACACCCAAGATTTGTGAAATACATAAACAAATACCATACGTATATGGTAGAGGAAGAGAAAACTCTACCTTGGAGAATAAATCCAAGAACTCTAGGTGAGGGTTTATTTCACAACTGGTGTTGAAATGCAGATGGATGTGTGGCCCTCGAAACAAACTGCAATGTTTGTGAAGGCAGAATGCTCCAAAATGCAATACACGGAGAGATATCGTAGAGAGAAGGGAGAGGGAGAAGTAGTGTTGTGGTAGAGAGTGAAAGAGGTCAGAAAAAACGAGGGAGAGAGAGAATATGCATATGATATAATATATAAAAGTTGAAGAACTTAATAGGGTTACCGATAACCATTGCACACGGGTTATCGGTAACCCAGAGCACTGAACCCCAAATCACTTATGTTACCGATAAACCAACAACCAACCTACACGCTTGCTTTTCAAAAAAAAAAAAACTACATGCAATATCGATAGCACATCCATCTGATCCTACTCTAGAACAATGGTTACTGATAACCCAATTTACAAACCCACTCTGGTTATCAATAATTCATGTCCTAAAACTCTCCCGAACTAATGGTTATCGATAACCATGTGACCACGTCACCTGGGTTACTGATAACCAATATATGTGGCCCAATAAGAACCTTGAGTCAGCCCAAAGCCCAAATCGGCATGATGGGTGGTTCGAACTCCACCATAACACGATAATCTAACCCCAAAACAACACTTGAAAGTTAATATGTGTGGTAACCTATTTCTGTCGGACGGGTTCTCTTCGGTGGCTAACCCTCCGGACATGAGATGTCGGTTCTGACCGGTGTCTCGAGTGGTCCCTGCAAGTAAACAAAGGGGGTCCTCCTGCTTGGCTCCTATAAAATAAGGGTTAGTGCCCGCCGGTCGGTTTTGACCAATGAGGCCTCCGATGCTTAAGTTAGTAACTGCTTGAGGAGAGGATAAAGCAAAAACGAAGGAGGTCGGATGGTAGCGGTCGGGGATCAGAAGTCAGTCCCCTGTGAACATTACCCATAAGGGGTATTTATAGAGAAATATTGGCTTAGGGCTCACGAATATTGAGTGGGCCGCACGTCGAGGGCCCTATGGTGGGTCTGGACGGTTGATGGACCGGGTTGGATCGTACGGACGGGGTATCACGGCAGATCCCCCACAATAGTGATAGGAAGACAGATCTCCGGGTGGTCCGGTCCGTTCGGAAGTAAGTCGCGAGCAGCGGTAAAGGGTCACCAAGGGGCTTTTGTCCGGACGCTGATGGTCGGCCAAGCTGCGGGCCCTTCAGCCCGGACATCTTATGGACCGCGCCCTTACATTTGGTTTCATAATGAGTTTAATAGTGTGTGAACCCTCCGGTTTGGACAGTCTTTGGTCCGGAGCATGGGTGACGGGTCGATATAGCGGGTTTCTCCTGGGGCATGGGTCCGGTCACCACAATAGCCCCTCAATCTTTCCCAAATTTTTGGAAAAGATTGAAATTGGCCAACTATACGCCATGCTGCCGGAGGCAAATCATGTTAATTTTGTTCGGCGTCATCTCTGACGTCACCTGACAGGCATCAGGTCATTGATTAGACACGACAGTCAGGGGTGGCCACATGTCGTGCTCCGATTGGCGGGTCAAACTTACCGCCTCGGTCCATGTGAGGAATTATTAATGTTTACAGTTGTCCCGTACCTGGGGGAAACCTATAAATAGGCCTACTGAGCATGACCTTCGGTACTTTATTCTGTGTGTGTGAAGCCTCCAGAGAGCCAGATATCCTTCGACAACTGCATTCCTCGGCTCGTCATGGATCAGGTAGTCATTCTGTCTTCTTATTTGTCGCATTCTGAGTCGGATTCTTTATTTGAGCCGACTCCTACAGAGCTTACACCTGAAGCTGGTTCGAGGGCGTCGTCACCTACCAGAAACGTTACGCCCAGAGCGTCGTCCTTGAGACAGCCTCTGGGGAGTGGTCGGGGCACAATTGTCCGGCATTTTTCCAATGAGACTGAGCCCACATATGTGGCCTTGGGGGGACAGTCGGCCAGAGCATTAAGAGGGTCGCGAAGGAAAGCTGGCGACGAGTCCTGCCCCTACCTTCGCTTCTTTCGGGGAGGAATACTGAGTTTGAGGAGTTCTCTCGTCGGTATGACATTCCGAATACCGTGACCGTCGCGGAGGTTGGGTCGGAGGTTATATACTCGGAGGACCATATTACTGTGCCTCTAATGGCCGTGACCAAAGGACTGCTGAGGTTCCCTTTATCTCCGTTCTTTCGAGGTTTTTCACACGCATTCCATCTTGCGCCGAATCAATTATCGGTTAACTGTTACCGGATCATGAGCATCATCTGGATTCTGAGTGGCAGGCATGGGCTTGAATTTTATTTGCCGGACCTTATGGGCCTGTTCTCATTGTCTCGCAACCGTTCCTCCGTCCGATATTTTTTTACTCCTCGGAAGCCTTATGGAGATGTTTTTACTAGCCTGCCGGACTCAGAAAAATGGGGGAACATCTTTCTCCAAGTATTTGGTGAGTACAGCTTCCTTCCGGACAAGGAACATCTATATCCTATCCCACATACCGAAGGACGTCCCGATGCGTTGACCATATCCAAACACTTGAGGTCTACATCGTCGCCTGTCCGGATCGCAGCCCTTGTGCGGTGTGAAGGTAGAGATGCTCCTACCCTTCTGGGGTATGTGCCGACATATAATAGCTTCCTTGAGGACCGGAAGGCAAGAGGGAAGAGAAAACTGGGGGAGCATCCGGCTGTGCCAGCCCCTGTCCGGAGGCACATGACAGTCTTAGAGTACTTCGACGAGATGGAGGTTCCGGCCGGACTGATGCAAGATCTGCCAGAGACGGACGCGGAGGGAGCGCCCGCGCAGGCCAGAGTTGCCGACGCGGTAAGAGGGGCCTTGCCAGGAGGCCAACCAGGTCTTCTCCCAGTAAAAGAAGAGCTCGTCGAAGACGAGGACGCTTCTGACGACAAGCTATACAATTACCGACGCAGCCGACCCCGATCGCCATATGTCCGACCTCCCGAGAAGTGGACTCCCAACTTTCTACGATATGATGGAAGGGCCGTTTTAACGACGAACGGTGTTAATGTTGATCCGAAGATTGCGTACCCTTTGATCTGGGCCCTGCAGCTTCCGGTTGACATGAGAGCCCTGCTGACAGTGATCGAGGATATGTACGACTATGTCGGCTCGAGTCTCATAACAGTATCCCTAATCTTCTTTAGCCGGACCCCTCTTGATAAATGATATTCTGACAACTCTTTGTGAATTTGTAGGCGCTCCAGAGACTTGCTGGTTTGTACAGAAGCAGCCAGAGTGTGCTCCGGAAGTCATATCTTCGGGATCGCCGCTTAGGGCAGATAAATGACCGGCTAAAGGAGGTGGAAGCCGAAAGAGATTATTTTCGACAACAGCTCGAGGTGATGACGGCGAATAGGGACCGGTTAAAGAAGAAGTTTGATGCCAGATTGAGCAGTGTCCCTACGACCGGGGGAGTCAGCCAGGAAGAGCTGGAGAAGGCGGTGGCCGAAGCCGACAGGAGATCTTACACTAAGGGTCTCCTAGCTGCCCGGGAGGTCTTCAGTGAGGAGATGGATGAAATATGCCCGAAAGCCCACGAGATTGGTTTCAGGGGAGGTTATAACTTGGCCTTCCATGAAGTCTGGCAGATGGCACTGGATGCGGTTGGGAATCCCGTGGACTCGCCCCTTCGGATGAACATAATTGTGCATGAGCACCCAGTCCCTCTGTTGGAGTTTCCTGACGATTATTATCCGACTGTCCCATCAGCGGATGTTCTTGGGGCGGCATCAAAGGCTCCGGTTGCTGACATGCCAGAGGGGTTAGATGTGAACTTGTCGGAGAGAGCTTCCCAGGATATACCAGAAGTTGTTCCAACTGATCTGTCGGAGGAGGCTTCCCAGGATATACCGGCAACCGCTCCAACTGATTTGCCGTAGGGAGCTCCCCAGAACATACCGGGAACTGTCTCGTCTGATTTGTCGGGGGCTGTCTCTACTATTGTGTCGGAGGCTACCCGTTCGACCCAATTATAATGTTGTTGTTTTTCTATTTTCCATGTACACAGTTTGTATTGTACTATAGTTGTGAAGAAATGTTTATTAATATTACCTCATTCATGCCGGCATGTATGAGATAATGATGGTTTTGGAAGCAGATCCGGAGAAAGCATGTCGGGAGGCCTCTCGCCGGAGAGTAGTAAATTATTTGATCGTACTAATTACAGATGGCCGGATAAGTGTTGATAATAGTTGACTGCCGACGGATCGGTCGGATAAATGATAGCCCGTAAAGAGGGGAATAGCCCCAGGTTACTACCGGTTGTTCATAAGATCCTCAAATAAGAGTGAAGGTCCGGAACTTTGCCGGAGGCATATATAGAAAACCCAGAGTAGGACAGTGTCCGGATGAATATAGTCCCATGAGGCACAGCTATCCCGATTGACCCCGGGTACATGCATAAGATAGCCCCTCGATAAGAGGAGGCATCCGGATTGATAGGAAGGTAGCCTTGGGCCATAGGATGGACGGCAGGTTATAACTGAGTCAAAGCTCGCGCCTGCCGGAGCCATAATGTTAAATGAATTGCTTAGAATCATAGGATGGACAGTAGGTTATAACCAAGCCCGAAGCTTGCGCCCGCTGGAGCCAAGGAGTGGTCGGAAGGTTATAACCACGCCCGAAGCGTGCGCCTGCCAGAGCCACGATCTTCACTGCAGCGACCCGGCAAAAGCCAGCCATAGGGATGGATGAATTGCCCAGAGCCATGGGGTGGTCGGCAGGTTATAACCGAGTCAAAGCTCGCACCTGCTAGAGCTACGGTATTCATTGCAGCGACCCGACAAAGCCAGACGGTCAGTCTTCGGGATGGGTAGACAATTCAGAGCCATGGTGATGGACGGTCGGGTTATAACCGAGTCAAAGCTCGCGCCCGCTGGAGCCATGG